>VYXH01008684.1:0-30672 GCA_013397275.1 Burhinus bistriatus | reverse complement strand
GAAGGGCAACAAAGCTGGTGAGATGTCTGGAAAACATGTCTTAGGAGGAGCTGCTGAAGGAATTAGGATTGTTTAGTCTAGAGAAGAGGAGGTTGAGGGGAGACCTTATTGCTCTCTACAACTACCTGGAAGGAGGTTGTAGTGAGGTGGGAGCTGGTCTCTTTGCCCAAGTAACTAGCGATAGGACAAGAGGAAATGGGTTCAGGTTGCGCCAAGGGAGGTTTAGGCTGGACATTCAGAAAAAAAATTTCACTGAAAGAGTTATCAAACATTGGAACAGGCTGCCCAGGGAGGTGGTTGAGTCACCATCCCTAGATGTGTTTAAAAGTGGTGTAGATGTGGTGCTTGGAGACATGGTTTAGTGGCAGACCTGGTAGAGTAGGGTCAATGGTTGGACTAGATGATCTTAAAGGTCTTTTCCAACCTACACGATTCTATGATTCTATGACCATAGGTCAGGGAAGCAGCATTTAAATAAGAAGCTGTTACATGTGGTGGCTAATAGATCATCTCAGCTAAAATCTACACCCTCACATGAAACATTAAAACACATGTTTAGGCAAGAGGAGAACTTTACTTAACCCTTGCTTAATCTTCCCAACAGAATAAAGTTCCTACACCACACTGGCTGTGTCTTCTGTCATTACTGTGTTGCACAGCTGCGATGTGTTTAATCTTGTATTTGCCTTTACCATTTCTTGAAAGCTTAGGTGAACCTGCAGTTCTTTTACCCTATGGGTCTGGAGCATTATGGACTTCCAATTAATGGAAATGAGATTTCCAACATGTCCTATTTCTATATGGAATTGGAACTATAAGCAGCATACTCATACACTCAGTGCCTTGTCCTCTACCCGTGATAATAAACTTGATGCCAAGCAGTGTAATATCAAATACCTCTCTGGTCTTCAAAAGGGCTCACATTTTTTTGGTAAGTTATTCAGAGGAGTAAATACAAAGGCTGACCAAAGAATTGGATAAGGACCTTAACAGGATGACTGAGCGACAAAATGACAGATGAAACAGTCACAATAAATGATGACTGAGAGGAGGAACAGATGTTCTAGCTTTGCACACACAAGAATCATCCAAATGTTACTATTTAAGCTCACTTTTTAAGAATAAGGTCTTGTGGTTAAGCAGAATGGTCATAATAATGACTCCTTCAGTATTTTTTTAGAACTGTGGCTTAAGAAGTAGGAAAATAAGACTACATAAAATGCCATGCACAACTACATCTTCAGTAATATTTACATTTTTGTTTCCCCCAATCTCAAAAAGGATATATTAGAACTGCAAGAGTTTCAGAGGATGGTCAAAATTATCGAATAGCTTCTGTACGAGGAACAGCTAAGCAGACTTGAACCTCCCAGGCTGGAAAGGGCAACAAGGGCTGGACATGTATAAAATCATGAGTGATATAGAGAAAGTGAACTGAGAAGGTTTGTTTTGCTGTATCTCAGGAGGTAGGCAGTGGGTTCAGAATCAAAAAAAAATTGTTGGTCAGAGTACATGCATCTTGTTCTATTAAAGTCACAACTCCTTGGAATTTAGATGCAGGCAAACAGTTTTAATTTGCTCTTCTGTAATAGATGTAAATGCCAGGTTTTTTGTGAGTCCTTTAAAAATAAGGGTAGATAAGTGAGTTAATCATAGATGAGGAATTAAAAATACATTCTGCGTCATATTTACAGGACAATAATCTTGTTGACCAGTAGGTAACTTGCACTGCTGTTATTCTGAGTACTTTAGTTAATTACAGAATCACAGAATATTTGAGCTTTGGATGTGACACCTGCATCTAATCCAATACCGTGCTCAAGCAGTGTCAGCTGGAGCAGGTTGCCCTGGACTATGTCCAGACAGCTTTTGAATATCTCCAAGGATGCAAATTCTACAACCTCTCCGGGCAACCTGTCCCAGTGCTCAATCACAGCAAAAACCCTCTTTCCTTATGTTCAGACAGAATTTCCTGTGTTTCAATTTGTACCCATTCCATCTTGTCCTATCACTGGGCGCCACTGAGAAGAGTCTGGCTTCATCATCTTCAGTCACCCATCAGATGACAAGTCTCCCCCGAGCCTTCTCTTCTCCAGGCTAAACAGTCCCAGCTCTCTCAGCCTTTCCTCATATGAGAGACACTCCAGTCTCTTCATCATCTTTGTGGCCCTTTGCAGAACTCACTCCAGTACCTCTGTATGTCTTTTGAACTGGGGAGCTCAGAACTGTACACGGGACTCCAGTTGTGGCCTCTCCACAGCTAAACAGAAGGCAAGGATCACCTCCTACAACCTACTGGGAACACTCCTCCTAATGCAGCCCAGGATGCCATTAGCCTTCTTTGCAGCAAGGGCACACTACTGACTCATGTTCAACTTGGTGTCCAACAGGACCTCCAGACCCTTTTCTGCCAAGCTGCTTTCCAGCCAGTCAGTCCCCACCATGTACTGGTGCATTGGATTATTCCTCCTCAGGTGCAGGACTCTACATTTCCCTTTGTTGAACTTCATAAGGTTCTTCTCTGCCCACTTCTCCAGCCTATCAAGGTTCCTTTGAATGGCAGTGCAACCCTCTGGTGTGTCAACCACTCATCCCAGTTTTGTATTATCTGCAAATTTTTTGAAAATTTACTCACTTCCATCATCTAGATAATTAACGAAGAGGTTAAACAGTATTGGATCCAGTGTCAACCCTTGGGGTACCCTGCTAATGACTGGCCTCCAGCTGGCTTTTGTGCTACTGATCACAACCTTTTGAGCTCTGCAGTTCAGCCAGTTTTCAATTCACTTCGAGGTCCACTTGTCTAGCCTGCACTTAATCAGCCTGCTCTGAGGGTGTTGTGGGAGACAGTGTCAAAAGCCTCACTAAAGTAAAGACAAACAAACTCCACTGCTCTCCCTTCATCTGCGAAGCTGTTATCTGATCACAGAAGGCTATCAGGTTGGTTAAGCATGATTTTTTTCCCTTCATAGTCCATGCTGGCTACTCCCAGTCACCTTCCTGTCCTTCACGTGTCTGGAAATGGTTCCCAAGATGAGTTTCTCCATCACCTTTCTGGGGATTGAGGTGAGGTGGACCAGCCTGTAGTTTGCTGGACTTCTACCCCTTTTTGAAGATAGGAGTGACATTTGTTTTCTTCTAGTCCTCAGTAAGATAATTGAGAGTGGCCTTGCAATGAAATTGACCAACTCCCCCAGCACTTGTGGGTGAATCCCATCAAGTTCCATGGACTTCTGTATGCCCAGTTTGTTTTAACGTTCCCTGTTGTCATCCTCTTTCAGTGAGGGTCCTTGCTCTTTGTCACCTGGTCCCCTGCCCCTTTAGCAGAAGGCTCTTATTTTCTGTCACATTTGTTTTGCTGCTGATATATCTGTAGAAGCCATTCTTGTTGCCCTTCATGTCCCTCACCAGATTAAACTCCAGATGAGCTTTGGCTTTCTTAACCTCATCCTTGCACACTTGGCCAGTGTTTCTGTATTCCTTCCAGGTTGCATGACCCTGCTTAGACCCTTCTGTGTCTGAGTTTAGTCAGGAGCTCCTTGTTCATTCATGCAGGCCTCCTGCTGCCTTTCCTTATTTCCTGCTCATCAGGATGGATCATTCCTGAGCTTAGAAGAGATGATTCCTGTACATCAACCAGCTCTTTTGGATCCCTTTTCTCTTCAGGGCCATATCCCATGGGATTCTTCCAAGCAGATCCCTAAAGAGCCAAAGACTGCTCTCCTGAACTCAAGGATTGTGATCTTGTTTTTAGCCCTTCTCCCTCCTCAGATCTTGAGACTGTCACAGACCTTCACACCCCCAACCAGTTTCTTCCTTGTTTGTAAATACCAGGTCCAGCAGAGCACACCCCACACACCCCCCTTGCTGTCTCCTTGATTATCTGTGTTAAGAAATTTTTGTCAATGCACTCCATAAACCTCCTGGGTTACTTGTGCCCTGCTGTGTTGTTGCTCCAGCAGATATCTTCCAGGGACTGTGAACATGAGGGTCTCAGCTGACTGAAGAAAGCCTCATCTAATTTTCAAATATCTTTGTAGAACTGTGTTCCGTACCTAGGCTGACTACATACTCAAAAATCGATAGTTATTTTTCTGTAGCTGCTAAAAGCAGTAATTTCTTTTTAACAGTTAAATATTTTGTCAGCTTCTGTGAGTGATCTTCAGGCAAATTCTGCTCTCTTCAGCGTCCCAGTAAAGCTTTGCGTAGCTCCGAGTCTCAGGTTATAGACATCCATAGTCACTATAGTAGTTTACACAGGATCAAAGAATGTGTATGCTAGACTATGCACAGTTAAGACTAATTGGCCTAACTTCAATCTGAAACAAAGTTGAGGGTCCACACTGTGGTTCCTCACATCATCAAATTAGAAAAGAACATACTGCATGTAATTTGTCAGAATTTTTAGAGCTGCAGGGAATGGCTTTCTTTGAAAAGGTGTAGGTACCGCTCAGACTTGCATTAGCACTGTGCAATAAATACAGTGAAGTTGCTTTGTATTCTTAGGTACTTTTAGAATCTACTCTCAATGCCAATAGCTGATAGGCAAACATTCCTGATCCATGACCTTTTATAAATATTTTGTGGAAATGGGTGACTGTCAATCCCAACAGTCGCTTGGTTCCTTTAAGGACACATAAGAATCAGCTACTTCACCAGGAGGCAGGAATTTGTTGTAGAGCTATATGGCTCAGTTTTAACAATGTGAGCAAATCCTTTAACCCTGCCTATATCCTTAGCAATGTCCAAAGATTGAAGTGTCTGTTGCAGTAACAAGCTGTGGAGAATCTCTTTGCTACTCTTATGGTCACTGTGGAGACTTGTACCATTATCAAATACAAAAGCATAGTATGCCTTCATACACAGATAACCAGCAATGAAATCTGTTCCCCCAAGTAGTTCTAAGTCACTTAACAGTAAATGAAAACACTTTAAATAAGCAGGTTCAGATAAAGGAGTCGCCAACATGAATAGCCCATGTCTGTCCTCCATCTGCGTTAACAAGATGAATTAACGGAGTTATCATTGTATCAGGCAGGTATGTGGAAGCTGTTTTATCAATACTAACAGCAGCAAGTTCAGCAGCAACTTCCTGCTACTTCACTAAAGCAAGCATTGACAAAATAACTTACTTTTATGTAGTGTATACTGCCAGCTTCTCTCTAGCATGCCCAGGTTCCTTGCTGTGACTTTGTGGAGATTCACAACAGTAGCCAAGTTTACCTTGAAGTATTTGCCGTACATTTCTGTATTGATGCCTCAAGTACTATACTTTGTATGCCACCTGCCGTACAGCTTGGGCAGTAACCTCTGTATTCCAGTTGCCCCTCTACTACCGTTGTTTACAATTTTATGAGCAACACGTCTAACTTTTTGAAATATCAGGAACTACTAGTACATGATCTTTCCACCGACCCCCCACCCCCATGTCCCAAACTTGTCTGAAATAGTTTAATCCGCTATACTGCCAAATTAGCATGCAAGTAGCAGCTATCAAAACAATTATGTACTTTCTTTGTCCACAAAAAAAACCTTATAGCTTGCAGATACTCTATTAAGTTTCAAACAAATGTGGGATGCCCCCTTATCCCATTTACACACAAGCAGGCTATTTTACTTTTTACAGCACAAGATCAATGGCAAGAGTTAGCTTGATCACCATGCTGCCAGACCTTGGCATTTATTTGCTTGGGCAAAAGGTCTGCACAATTCATGGAAAAGCTTAGATTTTATACTATTATAACTAAGGGACATGTAGCTGGACAGACTCACTGAAGTATAATGAAATTCTTGCTGCTGCTGTGCTATAGTTGCAACAGCTTTCTCAGAAATAGACAACTACAGTGCTAAGAGACACCACCACTATTCAGCCAGCTCCTGGTGTGCAAGATCTCCACTTTGCAGGTGGACACCTTGGATTGCTTGGAAATAACATATTAAAACACATAATTCTGGACATCTTCACAACAGAACCCAGCACCTGACTGATGCTGGAAACGGGTGCAAAAAATGTTGTTCTGCAAGCAGCAGAAAAGGCCTCTTGCAGCTCCCTGCCAGGACTGCGCCATCTAGGGTAAGGTGCCTTGCAGGGAACATGCACCTGTGAGGCTGCAATTGCTCCCAGCCAGGCAAGGTAGAGCTGAGTGGCAGGCAAAGTCTTTGGTGCCGTTTCTGCTGCACGTGTTACTGTTAAATCAAACTTTCTCCATGGGAAAAGCATTTAGGTCAGTAATAAACAGCACTGGTATGCAGCTGCGGGTGTCACCTTGGGAAGTCTTGCCCGGGTTGTTGACTGGAGAGGCCAAAGGAAGTGGGTTTATTCACCCCAGAGAAGAGGAAGCTGAGGGATGTCTATTTACTGTCTGCCGTTACCTAGAGGGAGGGTAGAGAGAAGATGGAGCCAGGCTCTTCTCAGAGAGGCACAGGGAAAGCACAAGAGGCAACAGCCGTGACTTGCAACAAGTGAAATTCATTCCTGAGCAGGGGCTTGGACTGAACACTGAGAGAGGTCCCTTCCCATCTAAATGTTTCTGTGACTCTCTTTTTTTCACTTTGATAGTGACAAAAACAAAATGCTGGCAGACAAACTTAGATTATTAATAAAACTATGAAGACCACATCTGCTATCAATACAAACTAGAAATTAGATAATTTCTTCAAGAAGCAGCTAGATCTCACAGTGGAGCTTATGGCCACAGCAAAAGATATGAAAATTTCCTATCCCCATGTTTTAAACAGGTAGGGTAGCTCTGAATATCCCTCCATGCAGTGATGGACAGGGCACTACTTTATTGTTTGGTGAAGATGTTCTTAGATAAATTATTTGCCAACAGGGTGGATTGGAGAGCTATGAACTCGTGATTTGTCTCTAGGGCCTGGCACTCTGGAGAAGTAAATCTATACTCAAACCACCTTTTAACCTGCTCCTAATCCAGAATCAATGAACACCATGTGTATTCCACCTTACTAAAATCTTAAAAGTAAAATTCATGTTACTTTAAGAAAAAGCTAGTTGTTAGTAGGCATGTTCTCCTTTTTCTTTTCCTCAGCCTTCCTCCTGGCATGCTGGGTGGCACTGGAAACATGCTGTTACTCACTGGGATTCTGAAACTGGCCCATCCCCCAGCTAGGAAAGGTCCAGGAGCAATCCCATGGCACAAAAGCAGGAGGCCTATTTGCCCGGTGACTGACTGACAGTTACAGAAGAGGAGCACTACTATGTGTACACTGCAGGGGAATGCCTTTCAACTCCACAGGCTTTTGTACTATGCAGCCAGGACAAGCCCCTTGTCACTGATTTTTGCAGCGAATTTCTGACAAGGCAAGACATTAGTTCTGTGATTCCACTAATGGGAAGTGGGGAGAGAAATCAACGCAGATCTTCAAATATACCTGTAGAACTGAATCAGTAGATGCCAAAGCAAGGGGAAGTGGCAGGCAAGGTGGATATGCTGGTAAGTGAATAGGAAGCCTTTAGCTTCAGTAGATACTAAATTCCAGTCTGACTTATGGGAGGATGGGCAACGGACTTCTTCATTTTGCCTCTGTTAGTTTCAGCAGAGGCCGGCCTGTGAGCCAACAAATACTACCAGTATATAAGAGGTGACTTTCGCCCCCCAAAGACTGACTCTTAGAAGTTAAAATTGTTCTGTAATAGCAGTAGGTGATGCTTCTAAATGCCTGCACTTTTAATACAGACAGCAAGAAACTGAAGAATTCCTTTCTTTCTTTTCTACTTTCATTGTCAGCAGCCTACATCTTGCCCTGTAGAGCTTGGCCCTGTAGTAATCGGCATCTTTTGTCCTCTCCAGCTTTGGAATTAGCAATAGAAATCTGTACAAGTGATCTTTCTCATGACCTCAGTTCTCCAGGTCTCTTCTGCCTTCTAACATTACTTTCTGTATGATTGACAACATCTTCAAAAAGAAAAAGGAGAGAGGGGGGCTGTGGAGAATCTCCCCACTGCCTTGGGACAGCACAGGGAAAGGGTCACATGGGATATTTTTAGAACAGAATCCAATGGCAGTGATGTGAGGAAGGCACAGAGAAAAACACAGCTGTGAAACCTAACACTTGGCATATATACTGAGAGCAGGAACAGCAGAGAAACAAACTGAGGAGACACAGCAGATGACAAGAGTAAGAAAAAGCTATGTGAGGATAACAAGAGAATGGTAAAAGAGTAAGTGACAAAGAGGCAATGAACACCTGGGAAATAAATGGCTAAAAGAGAACATGGGAGAGAAATAGCAAAAGACTGAGCCAGGGGGAGAAAAATTTAATAAAGTGGTCATGTTATATAAATAAGCAGAGATACTTCAATCACAGAAGGGATCGAAGGACAAGAAATGGCCAGCTGACTCATCAGCACTCTTACGTAGACGATTTGTGACCTTGAAGGGTGACCAGCAACTACCCAGTCTACCATTTCTCCTCATCCCAAGATATAAGGGCTTCATAAGTGACTTAGGTTTTGAACTGTGACACTGCAATCAATTTTCTAAACAAGAGGAAAATAGTAGGCATTCCTACAGTCTTTGAAGCCAGGTGATGAACTACCATCTCTTACTAGACCAGCATGCCCAGACAGCAGTGGCTGCTTTATGCATGAAAACTGATGTATGTAGAATTAGTTTGGAAGTGCTCTCGGCTACTGTTCACTCACTAAACAAGAAAGAACTAACATGACTGAGTACATGGAGTGGATAGCAGTAATGATGATACTTGATAGGAGTATTCTTATAAAGATAGCATTTTAAGTTGTAACTTGCTAAGACACTCAAGTCCCAAAAGTGTCTGGGATTCACTTGAGGCACTTACATCCAGAATTAGAGTCCTTTGTTCACTTGCAACCTAATTCTTAGAACTGTTCTTCATTTTTCATGTTTTGAGAAATAATTCATCCTTCATCAAGGTTAGTGATTCAGCATCTACTTAGCACTGATGCCTGGATTAGATCCAGCAACTAGCTGCTCTCAGTAACTAGCTGCTACTCTGCCTGTGATTCCTAAGGACTCAAGTATACAGTCATTCTCTAAGAATTCCTAAATTTATCACTGCCTCTTTAATGAAATAGGTCATAGCATAGTTGCCTCCTTATCATAAAACTTATCTGGGATGTCTGTGGCTTGAATTCCATTAAAGAACTAAAGATTTTGGGTTTCTTCATGCAGACACTTGAGGGATCAAACAGCTACCATTTATTACACAATCCTGTCCTGTCCAGAGGCCAAAAAAGCTCTCAGTGGGACGTATTTGGGATAAATCTATGAATAAATGAAGATCATGCAGTGCATTGTCTTGCTTTCTCTCCTGAATAGCTATTTAGTAATCTACAAATGTTTTGCAAAGAAGATTTGCCTTAGCCTAAATTATACAGATTATGCTCTTTGAACTCAAGAAATCTAATACCAGTTGTGTCTTCCCACAACCATTCAAGAAAACTGTCACTAGTCTAAATACTCTGACTAGTCTAGTTCTAAAGTAAAGAATCTAAAACTGAAAATTCCAGAGATTCATGAGTTTTTTACAGTTACGGAAGAAATATAGCCATTTTCCCCAAGTAGCATACTTGCTATTTCTGCATCTTTTGCTGTCTCATGCTCTCTTCTTTACCATTGCTTTTGTTTGGTTTTGTAGTATTTCCATACAATTCAGTATCTCATGCAATTTGATCAACTCAGAAACCAACTCAGTTTGAATTTCTGATCTCGGAGCCCAACTCTTGTTCTCCCTCCACAAACCTTACATGTTTGTATACTGTGCAAACAGGCCACTGCAATCCCATTATGTCATATATTAGGCCCAGTCTCAATGCTCTAGTGTTGGTGCTACTCGATCCTGACACTGAGGATGCTACTTTTTTGTACTGGACTACAGAAAGCCAGGCCAACAGAGATGAAATATTTCATAATCCATCTTTTCCACAGTAATGATTGGCTCCTTCAGCAGTGTTAATACTTGACAAGTGATAAATCGTGTTCTTAGTAAAACACTGTTGAGCTGATGGTGCGTGCTTGTCATGTGCCTGTGTGGACCACTAAGTATTTACATTCATTACTTAAGTCTGGATTTGAAATCAAGCTTTCAATCATAAAGGGCTATATCATCACACTGAAGAGCACACAATTCTCCATTCATCTGTAAGACACTAAGTCATACACAAGAGCAGGGCTTAGCAGCAGAAAATGTTGGACTGAAAGCTACTCTCCTGGTCTTCACCTCAGCTTTCTGTTCCCAAAGGCAACCATACATTCCCCCTAGTAAACCAGCTGTTCCAGCTTCTATGAAAAATCACTCCATCTTTCTTTGCAGTAGCTCAAAGAAGATGAGATTTCATGTTTTCCTCAGTCCCAACAGTCTTACTTGTCTCCAAACACTGCTACCAAAAGTTTGCATGCTCAGGTACAAACAGGCCACCTTTCATTTTTAAAGGCTGTTCCTTAGGCAATCTGGAGTGTATGATGCCAATTCTCACTTCAATTACCAAAGGAAGTGCCTTTTTAGATACATTACAAACTGCTACCTCAGCTTGTCCAGAGAAGTGTGAAGACTCATGAGATGCAATAAATCTTAGTTCTCCTAGTTGGCAGTAATCTCTTAAAGTACCTAAACCAGGAAGTGGGGCAACAGCTTGCACCCAAATACCTATAAAACAAGTCAGTGCAAGACCCCACAGATATGTGCCCAAAAGATGCCATACAGCAACATGCTGTGTGCTCTCATAGAACTCCTTAATACCCAGCATGGCAGAATCCTAACCACATCTTCTGAGAGCTGTAGCAAAGGGAAGGGAAAAGTTTCAGTGCCTTATCTATGGTTGTCTGGAAAAAGGAAACCCATTCACAACCAGCAGTTGCATTTCTATACGGCTCTGCAGATGAGGCATCTCTACAGACTCAGCACTGAGTCTCTCCAGCATTTTTTTCCTCGTCTGGCGAATTCAGTGATGTAAATTTTTCACCCATAGGGATTAGGAACGATTCCCATTTTCATACTGAGAAAAGAAGAATATGGCCTCATTCTCTCTTGGAGGAAGACACTACTGGAGCATGTGCTCAGGCCAAACTCTCACAGATTCTTCCTAATACAAACAGGGAAAGATATTTGTAGGCAAAGAAAGTGTTTAGCCCCTTAAGCAGAGAGGGAACAGCTATTACGTAGGAAATATTCTGTCCTCCTGCAGGTATTGTACTCACCAGAGTTTGTTGGTATCGGAACGCTTTTGTTGGACAGGCATCCCCAGTCATATCCCCAGAGACAACGTCCTGTGGAGTAGGGGTTGGTCAGGGCAATGTCTTCCTGTCTGCTCTCCACAGCAAAATCATGGAGCAAAACAGACGCAAGGCTTCAGCTAAAATCTCACAGAGCACCCTGAGAGAGAAGGTTACTGGTGAGGGAAAGACAGAGAGGGAGAGTGTAACCAGAGACTCCCTGCCCCCTCCTGTTCAGTCTGTGCTTGGACTCAGCAGCCGCTTCCCTGCTTTAATATCTCTGCTGCCCTGGCACCAGGACAGCTCAGTAAATTAACAGGAGGTAAGGTTTCCCTCTCCTCTCTCAGGCAGTATCTCTTCACTGCATTTGGAAGGGGTCAACAGTGGGACCATAGAAAGAATAGGGGCTGATGACAGAGAGACACTACGGAAGAAGAAGATGGAAATGAAAAGTTACCAAAATTAGAGACAAGAGAACCATCCTGCAACTTGAGCAGGATTATTCCTACAACCTGTTTCAGGAACAACTTTGTGAAGTGTCAGCATCTGAAAGGGCAAGTTCTCCTACTAGGCCTTGGAAGACTATTCCTTGTATAAATTACATGGTGTCCTCACATTTAACATGATTTTTCTTAAAGCATACGTATTATTGCTGATTCCATGGCCACAATACCTGACCAAAAATAAACAGCCGTCCTCACAGTCTTTATACATTCACAGACCTTCATCCACTGGCATAACCAACACTCAGTATCTTTGTCGTACAGAATCACAGAATGGTTGAGGTTGGAAGGGATCTCTGGAGGTCATCTGGTCCAACTCCTTTGCTCATGCAGAGCCACCTAGAACCAGTTGCCTAAGACCACGTCCAGATGGCTTTTGAGTATCTCCACGAATGGAGACTCTGCAACCTCTCTGGGAAACCTGCTCCAGTGCTCAGTCACCCTCACAGTAAAACTGTGCTTCCTGATGTTCCAATGGAGGCTCCTATGTTTCAGTTGTGCCCATTGCCTCTTGTGCTGTTACTGGGCACCATTGAGAAGAGCCTGGCTCCATCCTCTTTGCACCCTCCCCTTCAGGTGTTTATGTACACTCACAAGATCCCCCTGAGCCTTTTCTTCTCCAGGCTGAACAGTCTCTGCTTTCTCAGGATTTCCTCATATATGAGGTGCTCCAGTCCTTCCATCATCTTTGTGGCCTGTTGTTGGACTCTCTCCAGTATGTCCATACCTCTCTTGTATGGAGGAGCTCATAACTGGATACAGGACTCCAGATGCAGCCTTACCAGAGCTGAGTAGAGGGGAAGGATCACCTCCCTCGACCTGCTGGCAAGACTCCTCCTAATGCAGCACAGGATACCATTAGCCTTGTTTGCTACAAAGCCACAAAGATGATCAAAGGACTGCTAAGCCTGCTATAGAAGGAAAGGCTGAGAGAATTGAGTTTGTTCAGCCTTGAGAAAAGAAGGCTTAGAGGAGACCTTATCACCATGTTCCAGTATTTAAAGGGTAGCAACAAAGAAGATGGAGACTCCCTTTTTACAAGGAGTCACATAGAAAGGAGGAGGGCTAATGGGTACAAGTTACTCCAGGAGAGATTCTGATTGGACACGAGGAAAATTTTTCACAATTAGAACAATCAGCCATTAGAAGAAACTTCCGAGGGAAGGGGAGGATTCCCCAACATTGGACACTTCTAAGATTCAGCTGGACAGGGTGCTGGGCCATCTTGTCTAGACTGTGCTTTTGCCAAGAAAGGTTGGACCGGATGATCCCTGAGGTCCCTTCCAACCTGGTATTCTATGATTCTATGATTGATGATTCATGAGGTTTCAACTCTTAATGATTCTTTTTTCCATTTTCTTTCTAATTTTTTCCCATCATCCTCAGAAGTGAATTTCAAGTTTTGAAACATTTTGCGACAGACAGATATACCAAAAGAACACACATTCTACCATCTAAATATATGACATTTCATTCCTGAGAACTAGCTTAAAAAGATCTCGTATTCTCCTCTTGTGTTAATCTTGGGGTTTTTTCTTAATATTTGACTAAAAATGACATGGGAATATAGAAGACAACAAAAAACCTACACTTAATCCAATTTGTTATACTGAAAACCAGTGAAAGGTGCTCAACAGCACAGCCGGGAAGGGTTTGTGGCATGTTGAGGATCCTGGAACATCAGTAGGGGTCTGTGGGACTATGCAAAATTTGTTAAGGAAAAGAGTTGGGGAGGAACAAAGTGGGAAACAGACGGAAAGGGACCAGTTTTGTGAAAACCAAGGCTGGTCAGTGCACTTGTCTGTCTGAGTGCTGCTCCTAATCACCAGTCTGTCCCATCTTCTTATTAAATGCTTTTTTAACTATCTTTCCATGAAATCTCACTATCCCATGTCTGTGAGCGCTGTAAGGACGAGGTGCCAGCAACTGGCGAGAATGGTGTGGAAGGGGAGGTGGCCGTCTATGCTTCAGCTCCTGGTAGCACTGAACCTAGGTGCTGCTGAAGGCAGTGCCTCATTTGTTGCAGTCTGTGTAGCCAGCCTTGTCAGTGTCCTCCATCCATCTCTGTGTTTCTGAGATGCACACACAGCCTTGCTACTGTTCGAACCTGCGAATGGAAAAATCAGCCTGGGATGGGAAGCCCAGGGTTTCTGGGCTGGGAAGGATAAATACCCAAGCCACAGAGCTGCGAGAGGCAGTGGCAGCTTACAACATCCCTTAACCGTTTATTTCTGTGTAAAATCAATTTAGAAAAGTTAAGCCTATGCTCAGTGTGACTTTTTCCCCTCACTCTTTAAGTCACTTTACTGAACACTAACAGTTGACTAACAATGACTGAATAGTAACAGCTAGCTAGTTTGTGTTTTTCTTTACAACCTGAACATAACAGATCCAAATCTAAGTATTTTCTCAGTGCAGCATGATGCTCACCTTTGTCAAAGCATAGTTTCTGGCAGGTGTTACTGTTTCTCCTTACTTTGCAGCTGAAAATCAGAACTTTTAGGAGTGACAAAGGAAAAAAAAGTTAAAAAATCAACAGCCTAAAACACAGCAATTCCAGTTATTTTTCTTAAATCCGAGAAGTCTGAATACAACTCTGAGCTCTTCGAAAGATGTAGTGAATTACACAGGAGATACCTTAAGAATTTGTGCACACAGGCTTAACAGTTTATGCAAAACTACAGTCTGGACACTAAGCTATACATAACAGTGACCATAAACAAGTACCAAATGCAGATGAATACCAAACTTCACAAGAGAGAATTCTACAAGTAGAATTGCCAAAGCAGCAACACTAGCCCAAATTGCATTGAGTAGGACTTAGACCTTGTGCCTAGTGAAAACAGTCTCACTGAGGCTGCTGAACTTGTGACAATGGTTAATTATAACTTCTCTGGAGATTCTTGTTTCCTTGCTTTCCTTTAAAAGAAACTGTTTTCTGTATGCGTATGCTAATGGCATCATCACCGTGTAATGACGATGATCTATTACACAAAAATATCTTATTTTCTTGCATTTCCTTCTCCTAACTTAGTAATTTAGTGTTGTGATGTAGTGAAGAATTCTCATACCCTGAAGACAAGGGTAAGAACACATCGCACAATACAGGTACAGTGTATGTTTGGAGTCTCAGCTTAGCATACATTTTATTTTACAAGATGTTTTATAGAAGTTTAGCCAAATCTTTTAATGTTTTGGAAAGCATGCCCTCTTTCAATACCATTCTGTACATCCTAATTTTTAAGGGGATCAATGACTATTTGTACAAAGTCAAATCCTCTGAGTGTCTATTACTTTTCATAATGGCAAATACGGAAACAAAACCAGTTTAGAATTACTACAATTGTATTCATTTACTGAATTGTTCTACTAATAAATACAGTGATATTCATGCAACTCAAGATTGGTAAAATATCTTGTCTACATCCTGTTTGCTGTTCTCACTTGCTGTCCCACAAAACAAGATTTTTGGCCTTATTGTTCTTTTTGGTTTTGAGCCAAAATGTAACCCGGTTAACACTTTCCTGATATCCCAGCTATTAAAGTAATTCCTTAAACTACGCTATGTAGCTCAAAACTTATTTCTCTGAATATACAAGCATCTTGTTTACTTCATCTTCTGTATTACTGGAAACACTTTCTGCACAGGTAGATGTTGGTAATTCCACTGCTAATGTTACTACTGGATTTCCTGTACCAGAACTTGGTATTACTGAAAAAACAATGTACTCTTTCCATAAAAAAAGAGAACTTAGAAGACAGGAAACACCCTTTAGGTGTCACAGATGAGACAGAGTAAATGGCAGCCTCTAGTGGACTTGGATACTGGGGTTTATTTTAGAACTAATGAGAACAGAGCTTTTACCTTCTTATTTCACGCTCACTGGCTTTCTCCCAGGTGCATTACCTAGGTCTCAGCTCCCTTCCCAGCAGTGAAATCACTGCTGGTCTGTGAAGGTGTAACAGAAAATTGTGTTGGTTCTGTGCTGTGTAACTGCTCACAGTTAACAGTCTTGGGCACTACAAGTCAAGGCCTCTGGGCATCCCCTAGCAGTCATTTTCATGCAGCTCTGATCCCCTGGATCTTCCTCCACTTTCAGAATCTTTCCTGCAGCTGGTATCTTCACCTTCTTTCTGGGCCCTTCTTCTTTATTTCAGAAACCCTTCTTATTGGCACCAACTCTTCTTTCAAGAACACCAAGCCCACAATTTTCCCAGTCTAAATATTTTATTTGCTGAAACACAACATAGGTGTCCTAATTGGTGGTTCTGCCTCCTATCTCTTTATTAAAAATGTATTAACTTTAGTTTAGTCCAGATGTTGTCAAAATTCACAAGCAGCTCATACTGGTTGCAGCTATCAAGTAGCAGGCTTCTGCCTGAGAGTGCAAAAGAGCCCCTGGGAGGTACTATCTCAAGAAATAATGCAAAATTCTCTTTATATAGAAGCTCCATTTCTGCACAGAGGTATAACTCTCCACATGGAAGATGCTGCATAGATTAATCAAACAAGAACTCTTTATTTTGACACCTCAAGGCAGTAAAATACAAGTATACAAAAAGTATATACAAAAGTGGCAGTGATAATGCAACCTGATGCAATCCTCCAGAAAGGTAGGTGTAAAATATTGCACCATTTCAAAGAGGGAGCACTCAGGAAGAAAGTGTTTATACTCCAGGGAGGTACAACAGCCCCTAAACTTCAGAGTAAGGCACCAATTGGCAACTATGATCCTTGTTCTGAGATATCACATTGTGTGTAAGATGCATGTTAATGCTGCACCTTTGTCATTTGGAGGAAACACAGCCTTCATTTTCCTAGGCAGAACAATAAAAAAGCACATGCCTATTTTTCCAGCCTCCCTCCATATCCCTTTGTGCTTCCTATTCATAATTCTATCCTGAAAAAATATTAAAAAGCCACACTTACATAAAAAAAGTAAGCCAGGAACTATGCTAACTTGCTGCTACAAAATGGAGAAGATCGAGACTCAAGTGAACAGACAGTAGTCCACATGTAACCCAGTATCGCAGGATTTAGGCTCTACAACAAAAAGAGAACAATGCCCACCTCCCAAGTCACATCAAATGGGAGTCTCTGCAACTGGACACAAGCAAGGGACAAATTACAGCATGAAGAGACTGTGTAAAAAAATTCCAAAAGAAGTGATGGATTATGCCGCAACATTTCTTATTGACCAGTTGAAATGACACTTTGCAAACAGTATTAGCTAACCAAACAGCTTTAAATGATCATGGCTGAAGAAAGAAAACTCACATAACAGGGTAATAATGTGAAACTCTTCCCTTTTAGTTAAAAGGGAAACAAACTGCAGTGATAAATAATCCAAGCAACATGCTTAGATTGTAAAGAGCTGCCTTGAATATTTTTGTTAATTAAACAAAAAGATAAAAGATCCTTTTGTACAAGGCCGTAGGGTTTCAGGGATTCAGTTGTACAGTGCAATTTATAGACTCCTGAGAAGCTGGTGGACTGAATGCTATGCCTGTTGTGACACACAGGTACTATGGCAAACAAATTCATCAAAAGTAACCCTCCATGCGGTTGTTCACTCTTGGGACTAAGGGGAGCTAATCTAGAACTTCAGGATTCAAAACTATTTCTGGGGCAGTTTATGGAGGCTTATTTGTCTGTATGAAAAATCCTGGATCTCTGTTTGTTTTATTGATAACCTGGGATGTCTCTTAATAACCTGCCTACCAAAGGAATGTGCAAAATAGACTTTTAAGTGATCAAGATGGATAGGAAAGTGTCAAGTACTGAAAACAATAACCTTCCAGTTTGGAGAGGGGGAGGATTCTCCTTCACAAGGGAGCCCTTTTCTAATGTGCACAGGAGCTGACTGTCCTGCATGAAGAACCAGGTAGAAAGTATTTTAAAAGTTTAAAATAAGCTAAGTAGCATTTTATGAATAATTTCCTTTCAGAAAGGCTTAACTTTTAAAAAACTTGTATGAATAGTCTGTTTCCCTTTTCACATTTACTTTGCTTACAAATGTCCTTATGTCTCCTTCCAAAGGATGTTCCCACTTCTTCCCTATTCCAGTGCTGATCCTCTTTCCATCTATTTCTATACATATGGAATAAGTCAAGATATTAGAATTTTAAACCCTGAACTGAATCAGATTACAAAGAAAGTTGCCAGATTTTATTATAAAAGACATCAAGAATTGGACTGGCCAGATATAAACAAGGATTCCTTGTTTGCACATCTGATGTCACAGCCCATAAGAATGAAAATGTAGATATCCATACTCAAAGTTCAGCTTTGGCAGTATCTTTCTTCCAACAGAGCTGGCAGGGTTATTTTCCTGACAGATAGCCAGGAAACAGGTAAAGGTCCCGACAGAGCGTGCTACAATATTCTGACATTTCCTTGCAGCGGTGAAATTCTGTGCCTGGGGCATAGCCTTCTCGTTGCTTGATTTGCCTATTCACCTAGATGTGAGATTAAAAAAAAATAAAATGACTGGAAGGATTAAGAAGACAGATGTAAGAAAAATGTCATTGCTTTCTCTATTCATAGATTATTCCGTTTAACCTCTTAAGTAGTCCCCTATGTATTGTCTTTCCAAATCATATGAATAAAGAACTAGGGTGCATTTCCACAGCAGCTCAAGTTGCCATGGTCACACTGTTGTCTTCACTCTCTCTTCCCTCATTTTCTTAATCTTTACCTTATGTGAGTGCAAGTGGTGCAGCTATGTGGTGAGCCAGTTCAGGGAATGAATCCACTTGAAAAAAAAAAAAAGCTATTTCTACAGAAGAAAAGTAATTCTTGGCAAGCCAGATTAATTCTTCTCCTAAGTTCACCATGCGACCACACAAGTGAAATGGAAGGAGTCAAAGAAACAGCATTTTTACTTTGGTTAAACTGCTGTGGAACTGTATATAAATATATATATACACACACATATATAAATTTAAATGGGAAAAGAAGTAGTAATTTTGCTACAAACAAGGCAAGGACAATCCTAGCAATTTGAAGCACTGGAAGGCTCTTCAGAAACTAGGTAACTAATGGAGAGGAAAGACACTCCAGCTTACCTTCACCAACATGTCAGCCACATGAGTGTCTTGAGAGTCCTCTGCAAACACAGAGGTGAGAGCCTCGATATACCAGGATCCACGCTTGGTGTTTCGCATGGCCGCAGTGCCTGAGAAGAAAGCATGTATGATGAAGTCTCTGGGGAACACAGACACATAAAACCTCCTTATGCCCTAACAATTAGGGCTTCTCCCCAGTACCTTTCAGACAAGCATATCCACAGATCATATCAGAGCATGTAGGCAGACGCAGCTTGAGATTTTCTTCCTTGTTTGCATCATTTTCCTCACAGCCTGGCGGATCTGACCATTCTTTCCCATCTCTCTGATCCACTCCCCGGTCCGTCTCATCTAGGGGGGCAATAAACAAGGAGGGGGATGGGCAGAAAAGGGGGAAAAAAAAAAAAGAAGTAATCATCCTGAATTACTGGATATAGTTTTCCTGTACTTCCTTAGTTTTGGGCTCTTGTCAGCAATGCCACAACTGCTGTTAACCAGAAACCTTCTTCATGAACTTCAAGCTTTTTCAGCTGTTTTTGAAACCCATCTGAACATTCTTGTGCACAAACTAATGCAGATACCAACAAGTGCTGAACCTGCTGAGTCTAACGTGACTGTTAGTCTGCATGCAGATTGATTCCGCGCTGCCCCCCCCCATCATCTTTCCTATGCAGATCATGGGATAACCGGAAAGCAAAGAAGTTTCTGATAGTTCTTCACTATGCATGGAAGGATTTTACGCCTAGCCCCAAAGTTGCTATTTTCCACTTTTACCTACCTTAGAAATGTCCAAAAATGTCTAGTCTAGTTTGCAATGCTAACTACCAACTTATTGCAGAACTCAAATGAGAGCTATAATTTTAGTTGCTAAGGTCTGCCTCCAAGACATCAAGAAAACATGGACCAAATATCTCACCTAGTTCTAAATCCTGACTATAGTATCACTTGTTTCAATCAAAAGCATAAATTGTGCAATAGTAAAATGCAAAATAATTTGAACCCAAATACAAGGGAGAGAACTCCAGTACATGGAGGTTAGTTTAAAACCTGGAGAACATTTAATGTCATTTCCAGCATTCATTAGTATGTATTACGACAAGCGTAGATATTCTCAATTGCTTGTTTACATTATGCAGAGTTTCCATTGTAATCTAGACTAACTGCTTAGTGGCAATAACTTTAATAGTCCAGCTATGTTGTATGAAAAATAAAACTACCATTTACAGGTTTTCTATATAATTTTGCCCTTTTGTTCTTTTGTTGTAAGATGGGAATCTACTATTCTACTTATTTCTTAACGGCATGGGTCAGATTCTAGTCTTAAGAGGCATACACGCCCACTTCAGAGACCTTCCTGTTATGATGGCTCTAGGTTTTTGTTGCCAGGTCATGCCTAAGAAATGCATTTGGATTTCTAACCCTTTTACAGGCAGTGGCACTAGTGGCATCTCATAATTATGCACAGGATATGGTCAGTTCATAAGTCAGAAACATTATTCTTTTCCTCCAAAATGAAGGCAGCAGTGGGAGGGGTGTGATTGTCTGACAGGCTAGATATAGCCTATAATTAAGGCTCTATAGCTCAAAATTTCATGAGTACTTCCATCAAGTCCCTTTATCACTTCTTTAAGGTAGGAATGCAAATTTTTGCATTTTCAACCACACTTTTTTCATGCCTTTTATCACACTTCTCCAAAACCTTTTAGTTCTATATCTTCTTAAAAATTTAGAGTACTGTTCACAGTAAAGCTATACTATTCACACTGTCATCATCCCATAACGTATAAAGTCAAAACGTTTTTAATTAAAGCTTCAGAATTAGATGTCTTCCTCATGCCTTTGTCTTCAAACACCATTCTAGTCAACTTAGCAACAAAACTAAAAAGTGTAAAGCACTAAGCCTATCAAGATATTCCTCTGTATACTTAACCTCTAATTTATATCACCAATAACTGCCACTCAATTTGATCCATTTTGTTTAAATTTTACTGAAGGTCCCAGATCATTGTTTTCCCTATTGTTTTAAATAACTGCCAACTACCTATTTGTCATGATTTACTACAGTTCTTCACTTTTCTGGATCAACTACTATATTAAAAACAGACGTTAAACTGCTTCAAAGTCTCCTGTCATACTGAAATCTGTCTATTTGTCTTTTCCCGTTGCTTTCTGTCACCACTGGGTTTTGATCCATGACTGTAGGTGGACTACTTCAATTCTTTAGTAGACTCCTGCCAAAGACTCTTTGGAAATTAAGTAGACCATACCAACTTTTCTTTATGTACATTTTTTTGTGTCATTAATAGAAGACAGATAAGGCTTATTACATAAACTTAGGGAAAAAGAATAACCTATGCATTTCTCATCTTGTTTCAACTGGTTCCAGCTAACTTGCATGGCACAGAGAGATTGACTACTAATCTAAAATTGTCCACACTATTTATATTCTTCTAAATGCTCCTTTTAAAAAAAAATTATATTGGCTAGTCTAACCTTTGAATACTAACACAAAAAGGTACATGTTTTTGTTGACAGCTCAGTTACTTCATAACTAGCTTTCCACTCCAACTATTAATCAAGATTTAAAAGAGAGGTTAAAAAGGAAGCTTCGTGCTTTTTCTTTAAATTAAAGAAAGATTTTTCCCTTTCAGTTGCTCAAGTCTTAATCCTTTGCCTATTGCAGTATCCCAGTTCTGCAGCATTTTGCATGGCATTCTTAACTGAAACCTTTTTGGGAATTCAAAGGCCAAGCCTGATTTGTTGATGTGAACAGACCCACTGTGGTAACATTACAGTCAAATAAACCTAATTACCTAATTATGTTAGCTGCCAATTCTGGCTTATTAAACTTGCTTCCACACTGTTGTGAGTCTGCATATTCACATTTGTTCAAGAGTATCTAAAGGTTCAATAACATAAAGGAAAGCAATCACATTCAATTCATATTGTAAACATGCACATTACAGTATTTCCAAATGCTTAGAAGGATCAAATATTTTTGATACCCAAAATACTTCATGTAGACTTCAGGTTTTTCTCTGCATTGGGATTAAACATGAGTAGATAACAGGTGAAACATTCTCTTGGCTAGAGAACAAACTATAAAGCTCAGCTTAAAATGAAAAAGAAGGGAGACAACTGCAAGGAACAAGGTGAAAGAAGGTGAAAAAGCATACATGCTAGAAAAATTTATCACAAGGGAAAAAACAAAGTTTTCTAAGACAGAACTTCTCTTTGGAGTATCTGCAGTTTCACAGTGATCTCAAAACACACAAACACTTTAGGGAAATATTTGGTCATTAGCAGATCTGAAAGGTAGTTGGCTACATATGTGTTTAGTTACATAAGGAGGGAAAACGAATAGCAGAATTAAAAAAAAAAAAAAGGAATGGAAAGAGCGGAAAAAGAACCAATCTATGAAAATCAAGAAAAGAATTCTGTTGTTACAATAGTACATGGGAAAGGGTGTAAGGAAAGGTCACTTGGAGGTTGAAAGCAGGATAAGGTAAAGGAATAAAAATAAATAAAAGAAGGCTTGGAGCCAACTTTGATGTCTCGAGAGGCAACACCACAAGAGACACAACACATCCAGGATCAATAAAAAGACAGCACCTCAGACAAGACTCCAGTGCTAGTGTACCACTCCATGCTGTGCTGCAATTTGATGCACCATATGCCCCTACTGCAGGCAGAGCAAGAGAAAGCCGCAATATATGAGTGGGATATGATAGAGCTTTATATCACTGAGGTGCTCTGGGGTCTGCAAGTCAATGCACACACCTCATGCAGAGCAAAAGACACTTACAGAACAACAGATGCAGTGGCAGCAGCAGGGCAGAGGGAGGTGAATATGGGTCCCACTTACACCTGAGAGAAGCAAAGAGGAGAGTTGACAGCAATTTGAATGTGAGGGTGTGTATGTGTGTAAAATGAGCCTTAATGGCATGCCAAATACATGTCTTCTAGTATTTGGGCACTCACCTCCCCGGCAGGCCTGAATGAAGAACATTTTGGGCTTATTCTGGAGATTTGGACAGTTTGCATTATCAAAGAGACAGAAAGCCTCCTGCAACTGAGAGAAGAAGATAAATATTCTTCACTGCAGCCTTCTGTGAGTCAAACCAAGTCTCACCTTGCTTCCCTGTATTTTGGTTATTACCTCACCAGTCTTGATACTTTCTCCTTTATCTCCAAACTCAATGTGTGACAAACACATCCCATCCCCCCATCCAGCTCCTACTAGTTTGAGTTCATGCACTAGTACTTGTACAGAAAGAGAGAATGAAATACCTTCTACCTGCCCTATTTCTATGCCATGTTTTCTCTCATAGACA
The DNA here is from genome assembly GCA_013397275.1 of Burhinus bistriatus. NCBI lineage: Eukaryota > Metazoa > Chordata > Aves > Charadriiformes > Burhinidae > Burhinus > Burhinus bistriatus. The sequence goes on along the minus strand of VYXH01008684.1, from coordinate 7,554 downwards.
GACCCCTGCCCTTTTCTCCCCACAAGCCCTTATTTTTTTCTCTGTGAAAAATGTAAATACTCAATCTCCCATCACTTTTCTCTATCACTATTTTTTTTTTTTTTTACTTTTTCCCTCTTTCCATTGTTACTTTCCAAGACATAACCTACAACACATCAGAACACAAGAATATACCTGTAGTAGTTTGCCGTCACAGCCATAAACCCCACCCTCCACGCCATGGGATAGTAAAGCTACAATACAGGAATCCACATCCCGATGACCTGGCAGCTTAGAGAATCTCTCCAATGCATTCTGCATCTCCTGGAAGACAGAACAAGAATGCTTTCCAGACTTGCACAGGGGAAGTGGGTCAATGTACAGGGAAAAACACAAATGTACAAGAAAAACAAAAATGGTCATCCTGTTATGAAATAAACCCTACTTACATCAAATTTACAGGACAAAAGACATGTGTTTCATTAAAAAAAACAGCAAAATATTCTTGTTCTTTTATGTAATATTCAGTCCTAAGTATAAGATGTTGAAGTAGGAATCACTTAGGACATCTACATTTCTATACTGGCCAACAGGTGGATGCAGCGAGTATCTGAGTTGGTACATATGGATTCAACATAGGAGAAATCAATTGATACCTTATAGAGGTTTTACATTGACACTTGAGTCTGGCTGGGACACTGGAGCAACTTAACAGATACATGCTGTGGTACTTCAGGCATTCAAACACTAGTGATCAAAACACAACAATTTAAAGTGGACAACTTTAGGAACTCTGACAACATGGCAGGTGCAAAAGTCTTATAATGTTGCAAAAGCTACCCTCTTGCATAAAACACTCTTTAACACATTCTCTACCACTTGGTTTCATAGGGATTTAAAAGCAGTAAAAAACAAATGAGGCTGGAGAGGGCAGCAATTGCATTCCTAGGGAAAGAGAGTGGCTTGATTCAGTCAGTTATGGAACATTACTGATTTTCCTAAGTGAAGCATAGCTACTTCTCTAGCAAAGCAGAGACTGAAAGAGTAGAACTTAACTGCATAGATACTGGAAGACTGATAAATAGGATGGCAGTTGACTCCATTAGTGAAAGGACAGGAAAATATCACTTAGACTTGCAAAGATTAAGTCAAATATTTGCAAAGTTACTCTTTTCCAGTATTCTGCTACCCTAAAAGTTAATCTAGAGTAAACCAGAGACTTTATTCATTTGCAGTTTTAGCACACATGCCAGGTGTGGTCCAGAAATTCTTGCCCCTTGCACTAAAAGATAGCAGACTAGAGTAGTACCTTTTGTGGTCCTTTGTGATCCTATTTTCCATTTTACCTCCTCTGTCTTCCAAGCTTCTTCATATTTGTCAGTATGCTAGCAGAATGCATATCTTCCTATTCAAGCTTAGTTATACCACTGGGAACCTCTTAAGATGTTTATGTAACAGTTACAAACTATCATCCATACTGGTTGTGAAGTACTGGGATCCCACTGACCTGTGCAGTTTGATCATGAAAGACAGTCACTTGATACCCAAGATGCTTGAAAAGCATCTCCAAGGAAGTACAGTCCACATCTCCCCCTGCACGATATTCCAAGTCCTTCTCACTGTTGAAATGGACATTGCTGAGAATAAGCGCTAAGCCTCGGGGCTGTGATACCAGTTTATATGCCTGAGAAGAAAATTTGAAATTGGTAAATTTAGACTACAGAAGGAAATAACAGAGTGTTAGAGTAGAAAAGCAATCCCCAAATACCAGGATTTGTTGATTGAGAAGGCACAAAACCACTACAGGTTAAATTTTTGAAGTTTTTTTGTGTTTTGGTTTTTCTAATAAATAAAACAAATGTTTGTATTGCAAAGGGTCCCAAAGACACTTGTATTTGCAAGCCGCCACAGCTGATGATCCTACAACACTATTATTAAGATGTTATACTAGCTTGCCTTATTTCTTGTTTTAGAAGAAACACAGCATATACATTTCAAACTGTGAATTAGGTCTTGCTAACTTTTTTCCCCTTTCGTCACCCTCACCCCAGCACAGCCCCATATATTTCCATCATCCCCATCAAAGCCCTTAGGACAACATTATGTAAAATTTAGCTAATATTTCTTGACTGCTGTTGGGAGCAGACAGAGATGTAAAATACCATATGAGTGAAATTGTAACAGCAAAGGACTGTCAGTGACTGATCCTGAAAGTTACGTGGCTGGCAAAAAAGGTTAACAGGGAAAAGAACTAATTTAAGAGGGATGTCTTCAAATGAGGCTCCCTCTTTGCTCCTCCCTCTCTAACAACAAATCAATAGTAAATCAGTTACTAACACTCCGGTAAATTGGAAATGAAATTTAATACCAAAGGACTATATCAAATGGGGTGTATCCAGGCATAGATGCAAAAGGAGCCAAGTCAAGCTCACACTGATGCTGCCTAATTAGGTCTCCCCAACACACAGTTAAAAAAAAAAATTAAAAAAATCTGTTTTGCTGTACACAGAGCCTGTGACAGAAATGTTAAGTGGTAGCACATTGTGTAACCCTAGCAAAGCGTCTGCCCCATTATACGAAATTATTTTTTTCCTTAAGCTCACCCCACCACAACCTATGCTTTACAAACAGAATAAACAAGAAGTAATTAGACTACCTAGATAACCTCAAATGCTGCAGAAGACTAAAAATTCAGGTTGGGTACTACCCAGCACAGAATCCTGATCTGGTTCTTGAGGCTAAGGAGAGACTCTTCCTGGTACTGCTGGCAATTAAAACAGCGAAGGCTGTGACTACTAGTTGAAACACAGTTCTCATATCTTACAGTCATCTGCAGGGTGTGTCATCACACAAAAGGAGATGAGGATGCAGACAAATGAATGTGAGGCAGTAATATTGATAGCTTACACAGATCAACAGAACAGAAGGCATTTCATGAAGCTCTTCATGAACAAAAACCAGAGGCAGAGATTTGTATAGAGTTACGGAACTTTCTAGAATTTCTTGACACTTGTAAATGAGAACTACCTCAAATCAAATATGACTAGGTTAACATTTCAGCTACATAAATAGCACCACACTGATCTGTATCCCAATGAAGCATGCATTTCAACTCAGTTTTAAGTAGCACGCATTCAGTTGATATATCCAAACACCTCACATCTCTCACTCCTTAAGGAGATTTTCTCTCTCAACTGCTTACCAAGTGCTGATGATCACGATAAAATTCAGGAGTGCAGTACTTCACTGGAGGAATCGGGGGACCATCTCCATTATCCAAGGAATGCTCCATTGGTTCTGTGCAAAACAAACATATGCATAACAATAAAAAATTCCAACTACAAAGCCTCTGCATTAAGGTAGTAACTTGCAAATTCTGAAGTATGTGATCTTCGGGACATTAATGTATTATGCTATTCACACTTCCAAAAGTTTTGCTTGATTAGGGACACACAATGAAACATAGCAGAAAAACCAAAAGTACTGGAATGGTATACTTACTTTTTTATAATTTTAATAGGCAACTTTTTTTTTTGTCTTGTATGTGGGTTAGCCTTATCTAAGGCCTAGTAAATTTGGTTGTATAGAGCATGAAAAATGCTCATCTAAAATTAGAGCCATGTGCTTTCTGTCATTTTGTACAGTATGTTATTCCTCTCACAGTTAGGTTGACAAACCATTGCTAGGAATATTCAAATAGAATAGTACTTTTCCTTTCATGAAAGGCCTACCATGCTCACTGGGTACAATTATTTATTTTTTGCTGAACACATGCATAAGTGATCAAACTAGACACTTCTAGCTTCCATAAAGTGCAATGCCCCTTTTTGTTTGTCTGCCTCTGAACAATCCTTTCCTCTGGATAACAGCAGATGAGGGGAATGATAATCTAAACTACTTGCCATTTGCAGACAAACACTCACTCCCCTGTCCTGAAGAAACGGAGGTAATGACATGCACGATCTCCTTTGAAATCCTTTTTCAGTCTTTTGAGACATGGCTCTCCTGGATGGAGGAATATATGCTCTAAAAAACCAAAACAACCGAACTCTAAAACTTTGTGATGGTGTGCTCCCCGCCCNATCTAGCCGCACCTAGCCTCCTCTCTGAGAAGTTTAGAAAGCAAGGGGGTCCCTTCTGAAACCTTCACTCAATGGGAGGGTGTCCCTGACAGTTCTGTCTGACCCCGTCCTCTATGCATTAAATAACCAAGTGTACCTTGTGATCTCGAATCTTGTTAAACTGTCACATCCATTATCAAATTTGTTTAATCATTGTTTTTATATCAATAAACATATTGCTGCTTCTCTCTTACGAGTGAGGTGCATCATTCTATCCATGACAAACTTCTGCACCTAAATAAAAAAAAAAGCCTTCAAAATCTAGACACTTGTTCTCTAACATCAGAGAGAGCTCCTAGTAACCAGCACAGTTAAAGCTGTGGTTAGGGAACATGAGTACTCCAGGCATTACCAGAGGCAACATAAAAACTAGCAGGGAGATTCATTCCAACAACTAGTTCCCTGATCTAAGTCACAAATGCTTGCTAAAGAAAAACTGATTTGCTGCACTTGACAGAAGTACAGAAATCTATGTCAGGCCCATGTAATGTATATAAGGCCTTGTACTTAAACTTTTTTGCCAAGAAGGAAGTCTAAGTTAAGGAATATTGGCCAAAATCAGTACCTTTTCACAGCTCTAGTTCAATTAAACTCTATTACAAATATTAAAAAAAGAACAAAATCTTTGAAAAATCTAAACTTTTACTGACATGTAATGTTTAAGCAACAAAATTTCCTCTAAGAATAATGAAGTGTACTAGAAACTGATTGGGTTCTCTCTTCCAATATGCTATTTCATTTTCATTTTCTAGCCTAATTCTGCCTCCTGCATCTCATCATAATACAATTGTTCACTGTCAAGTTTGTATTCCTGGGATGAGCAAAGTGGTAGCAACCTTATTTCTAGAATCAAACTAAGACAGTATTAAGAAATTAGAAGCAACCAAGCAGATAACCAATCAAGTATTTATGGTGTCATGTGCGACTCACCAATCCAGCGTGGTCTCTTTGAATTACATGACTCACAGGCAGGGAATGGAAGATCTGATCCATAACAGTGTTCAAGCTACAAGACATCAAATAAATCCATGAAAAAAAGTAGCACAAACCAGGTCTTTTTTTCTCTACAGTACAAGCCTGTAGGTATCATGGAACAAAAATACATGTTTTTACATACACATATATGACTTAAAAAATAATATTATGGTTCACATCCAAATGAAACATCACAACAAGACAGCAGCAGCATTTTCTGTCAATGCAAAATTTCTTCCCTTCTTTGTTCATCTCTACACTTCTACTCAAATCCCCAGTTTGGAAACCTTACACTGAAATCATCATATCCTCGTTGGTTTTGCCAAAAATGGATGTGCGTAGTGATTCCCATCTTTTTGTTCACTTTCACGATTTCCTTGTTTGTATAGTAAAGCACAACTGAAAACAAAAACTAGAAAGGGTAGTCCAATAAATCCTACATTTTAATAAAGGAACATCTCTGCTCAAAAGTACACGGTCTTTCTTCCTCCCTTCATATAAAATGTTTACTGTGAGTTTCCATCCTTGTCAATGCACTGAGAATATTGCATCTTTACTAAATTCTTCCTTTAGTCCAATGCTAACAACTGCAGATAGTGAAAAGGGGAAAATAAAAATGACAAAATAAATAAAGTCCCTCTCTCCTAAACAGACAAGATTAGCTTTCAGTAGCTTTCTACTCGGAGAATCATTGAACACTAAATTATAAGATTTCATAGAAAATATTTTCTTTGCAGCTTCAGGGTTCTCGATGACGCATCAATTAAGAACATGTTGGATGTAAGAACATCCAGGAACCTTGTGCAGTTCAACAAAGAGAAGTGCGGACTCCTGTACCTGGGGAGGAACAGCACCAACATATGCTGGGGGTAACCAGCTGGAAAGCAGCTTGGCAGAAAATGTCCTGGGGGACCTGGTGTACACCAAGTTGAACATAAGCCAGCAATGTGCCTTTGCCACAAAGCAGGCTACTGGTATCCCGGGCTGTATTAGGAGGAATGTTGCCAGCAAATCAGATCAAGGGAGGCGATCTGCTCAGCTGTGGCGAAGTTGCACCTGGATTCCTGGGTCCAGTCCTAGGCTCCTCTGTACAAGGGAGATACAGACATACTGGAGAGAGCCCAGCAAAGGGCCACAAAGATGATGAAGGGACTGGAGTGTCTCTCCTTTGAGTAAAGGCTAAGGGAGCTGGGACTGTTCAGCCTGGAGAAGGCTCAAAGTGATCTTATCAATGTGTATAAAAACCTGAAGGGACAGTGTAAAGAGGATGGAGCCAGGCTCTTTTCAGTGGTGCCCAGTGACAGGACAAAAGGCAGTGGGTACGAACTGGAACACAGGAGGTTTCCCCTGAACATCAGGAAACACTTTTTTACTGAGCACTGGAGGAGGTTGCCCAGAGAGGATGCGGAGTGTCCATCCTTGGAGACATTTAAAAGATGTGGCCCTGGGCAATCTGCTCAAGGTGACCATGCTTGAGCGGGGGTCTGGACCAGATGACCTTCAGAGGTCCCTTCCAACCTCTACCATCCTGTGATTCTGTGTGAAAATTCTCTTCTTCCCAAATTCCTACCCCTCTGCTTTTACTAAGGCTACTACAAGTTTCTATTTGCAATGAAAACGCATCCTGTCCTTTGTAAACAATTTTTTTCCCATTTGAAAAAGATCACCTTGTGCCCAAACCCCAAGGTGAAATGCAATCCATCCATTTAGTTTTTTTAAAAACTATTGTACCCTTGCAGTCCCATGGCTCAGGTTGGATGTTGTCTTCAAGATGATTGCCTCCAGATGCTGCTGTTTGGTTTCTCGTAGAGCTTCACAGAAGGCTGAGAAGGCATTAGGGCCTCTCTTGGGCAGCAAATTGAGGAATTCCACATTTTGGCTGAAGCTCCCAGACTTGGCCTAGATCCAGAGAAAAAACAAAATCCACACTCAAAGTAACACCCCAACAGAATTCATTTTCAATGAATCTTCAGAACAGCTAATTTTTTTTACTTCACGTAAATGTTTCATCACTATGCTTAGCTGTGCTAGATTCATTTTTATAGCTTTTCCTAGTTGATTTCACTCCCACTCCTCTGTTCCTATAGCTCAAGGGGGACAGTACACAACAACACACCAAGCCAACAATTCATACAGTACCACACACAGCAATACACCCTCTTCTCTCTAAACTACTTACAGTCACTGTTGGAATAATATCTATTTCCCCTCATTGAATACACAAAGTCCAGAATATGTTTCCACTACTGCCCAATGGTTTATGGTCTCATGCAACAATATGCAAATCCCTCTGAAAGCTTTTAAGTTAATGTCTTGGTTCCGGCAGGGATAGGGTTAATTTTCTGGCCCGGGACACAGGTATTCTATCCCATGTGAGGCCATGCCCAGTCCACAGGGGGGAGCTGGCCGGGGAGGGGGAGGAAGTGGTGGCTTGGGAGCGGGCTGGGGCTGCGGTAAGCGCTGGTACAGTAACCATGTG
>VYXH01008683.1:12348-51987 GCA_013397275.1 Burhinus bistriatus | reverse complement strand
AAAAAAAAAAAAAAAGAACAATGAATTCTAATTATGATTTCTTTCACTGAGCCTAACATGCCAATGATACTGAGCAGTACGAACTAAGTAGCTGTGTTAGTTCACAAAGTATGTGAAGAAAAGCTGTATTTCACTTAACAGGAAGCATTCATTTCCCCTTGACCAAATCAGGTCATTTCCCCAACTTCAGCAATTAAAAGCAAAACCCTAAGGAAACAATTTACACTGCCTGCTTCTGGCACTTTGAAAGGTGTTTTTGTTTAAATATCCTCCCAGTCTGCACGATAACAGCCTGTGTAATAATTATAAACAGTGAGAATGGAAAATTGCTTCAGAATATTTGTTTTGCATTTAATTCCTTGGCACTTCAGGAAATTCACTACTCTGAAAATTACATTTGGCTCAGAAAACACCATATGAAAGGAAAAGTTTTTTGTATTTTAATTTTATGAATCATCTTTCAGCTTCATGCTCTCTCTGACTCATTGTTTAAATTCTACAGCTGAAGAACTGTGAGAACAGTTATTGTCTCTAAATTCCCCTAACATTTTTATGTCAGCCCCATTCAGATGGCTTATTTTTGAATCTCTTCAGAAACAGGTTTAAGACTTCTCTTTTTGCATCAAGATAATAGAAAGAGATAAAAAAATATGTTTTCATCCTCTGGTTTTCCATGTTTCAGGAATAACAAACTACAATAGTAATTTTTTTCTGAGTTTTATCACTTACAGATTCAGATTATAATCTTTCTTAGGGCTTGCTGCAAAGGACTGCATCTTATACAATAAAACAGTAATTACAGTTTTCATACAGATTATTCAGGTGTGTAGACTGCAACAAATATTGCACTGAGATACATTTAAATGGGCTTAAAATGTTTTTTTAACTCCTATCAAGTAATGATTTCCTAATAGGCGGTCCATCAGATTCTGATCCAGTGACAAATAAATCTAACATTAGTCTCCTTTTACTTTGATAGGAGTGAATGCAAAGGAATACACTTACTGAAAAATGCATAACTTCATATCTTTTAAAATGCTAAGTATTTAATATATTTACAATTAATTTTGTTTTCTCTATTGGAATTTCCAAAGGATAGCGTTGGGGGAGGGAGCACTTTGTTTATATTTTTCATGAGCAAAACTCCACTATTAAGAGTTGAATTCACTAGTAACCGGAATTCATTTCCCATTCTGCATCAGTCCAATAGCACTAAATAGCTAGGCTCCTGAAGCAATTTCTGTTCATGTCAGCCCTGCAGGCTACAGGGTTCAAAATCAGTGAAAGACATTCTGGATTCCCAGCAACTTCTGGACCTTTAACTTTCCTGACACTAGACAGCCTCCTGTTTTTTCACAAACATAAAACTTCTGGCAGTCATCTCCAGCCACAATCTGGCAAAACATTCCCATACTGCAGTGATGCCTGTCAATGAAACCTGTTCCTGTAAAAATACAAGAATTCTCATCCTATATTCTAAATAGGATACATTTGATAAGTTTCCTAGAGTATATGATATTGAAGTTAAAAAGGCCTTGTGAATTTTCATAGAACCATAGAATTACCTCGGTTGGAAGGGACCTTTAAGATCATCAAGTTCAACCATGAACCTAACACTACCAAAACCACCACTAAACCATGTCCCTCAGCACCACGTCTACCCGTCTTTTAAATACCTCCAGGGATGGCAATTCCACCACTTCCCTGGGCAGCCTGTTCCAATGCTTGATAAACCTTTCTGTGAAGTAATTTTTCCTAGTATCCAATCTAAACCTCCCCTAGTGCAATTTGAGGCCATTTCCTCTTATCTCTTGTTACTTGGGAGAAGAGATCAACACCCACCTCTCTACGACCTCCTATCAGGTAATTTTGTCTTCAAAAACTTCCAAGTGCTATTGTTTCCTGGTCAAATAGTGTTAAGAAAAGATCTTTCCACATTGTGAAAAGAGCCAGAAGAGATAAAAATATCAAAAGTTGCCTGACTATTTTTTTTAAAATTCTGATCGAAATTATGAGTTAAAATATAAGCAGCTGCAGTTCTCATTTCCTTTATATATTGACTCATTGTAACTTAAAAAGAGTCCTCAAATGTCTTGTCTTGGAAGTTACACTCACCTAATTATACTTTGCATGTGGCTTTTCGTCACTAGGCCGTTGTTTACCCATTATAGCCCTCATTTTCGTGATGAATTACAATTGGCCAAACCAGTAATATAAATGCAATGTACGTTCTACCCTCCCTCTTATGATTAATTCTACTAGTGGTATAAATTTGCATGAATGAATGTCAGTGTGTTTTCTGCCCTGAACATTTCCTGCTGGCTTCAATTCAGCCTTGCTGACATTTATTACAAATAATAGCTAAATATTCTTGATTTAATGGCTGTGGTGGCCCCATGTCTGAAGGTGATGTCTGTAATAAAAGCAGACAAGACAAGCTTATAAAAAATACTAATCAGATTGCATTTGCACACATAATGGAGAGGCCTTGCAGACACACCAGCGAAATGGAACAGCAGTTTTTAAAACACAGCTGCTGGAACTCAACAGTTCAAGAATATATCACCTGCATTATTTTTTGTCCCTCTCCATTCTTTTACCACCTCTTTAAAGCACCTATGACAACAGTGAGAAGATCACAGACAAAGGGGTCAAAGTTTCAGTTTTGATCCTCTTTAGACAAATAACAATGAAGACTATAAATCACAGTGTAGTCACACCTACTATCATTGCTAATCCTTCTATCAAAAAAGCATGAGGAATTAGAAGGATTTGTCACCATAGAGTTAGACGTACATTTCTAGAGTTGAGTTTAGGTTAGGTTCATTTAAATCATGTTAAAAAGTTCAGTTCCTCCCCACCATGTCCCCCAAATGCAAATATGTTCTAGTCTTTAGACAGGGACAAAAATATGTTGCCTGCCAGAAGCACAGAGGAAATGAGAAAAACAATAGCTGAAGAAGAGAAGTTTTGCAAGATGGACATATGTACATAATGGAAAAGACTGAAGAAAACATAAAAAGAAGGATACTATACAGGTTTTATACTGAGGACATAGGCAAATTCCCCTTGACCTGGGAATGAACGGCTGCAATGCTCCAGGCATGGCAAAGGTTAACAGGGTCACTTCAGTTTTTAACCAGCAGCAATACCATCTTTTCCAGAATATTCTTAAAAGGATCCTACAATATCCAAATTAAAATGGGTAAGGCCATTGACTATAAGGCCAGAGAATAAAATAAATTATACTAATCATGTTGTTTAGAGGTGCCTCACAGCACTGTATCCTTTGCTTTCCCTTAGTATCATTACCATGCAAATGGTTTAAGGAGCATTTTTCTCCATCACCTTCCCAAGGACCGGAGATGAGGCTGACTGGCCTGGAGTTCCCCAGATGCTCATTCTTGCCCTTCTTGAAGACAGCAGTGACATTTGCTCTCTTTTAGCCTTCAGGAGCCTCTCCCTAATGCCATGACCTTTCAAAGATAATCAAGACTGGCCTTGCAACAACATGAGGCATCTCCCTCTGTCCTTGTGGGCGCAAACTATCAGGCCCCATGGCCTCGTTTCTTTAAGTGCTCCCTAACTAGGTCCCCCTCCACTGAGAGGAAGTCTTCCATGCTCCAGACTTTCACTGTGTTCTCAGGGTCCTGGGATTCCGGAAAGCTANGCCTGCTAATCTTCACCCACATGTTCTCACCTGGCTCCTTACCCATCCCCAGGCAGAGCTCCATTCACTCCAGCTGTTCTCTCACGTTAAGGGCAACTCCTCCTTCTCGCTATCCTGTTCTGTCTTTCCTAAGGAGTNTGAGACAAAGAAGGCATTCAGTACCTCATCTTTCCCTATGTCAATTGTCACCAATACCCTCACCCCATTCAGTGGGCCCATGCTTTTCTTACTGCTACCTTTGCTTGACTGCCTACTTGTCAGGACGGACCTTTCTTGAGCTTGGAGGAGGTGATCCTTGAAAATCAACCAGCTCTCCTGGACTCTTCTCTCCAGGGACATATCTCATGGGATTCTTCCAAACAGAGCCCTGAAGAGGCTGAAGTCTACTCTCCTGAAATCCAGCACTGTGGTCTCACTTTTTGCCATGCTCCCTCCTCATAGGATCATGAACCTCACCATCTCATGGTCACTGCAGTCAAGGCTGTCCCTGACTTTCACATCCACGACCCAGTTCTTCCTTGCTTGCAAGTAACAGGTCCAGCAGAGCACCCTTCCCTGTTAGCTCCTCAATCACCTGTATCAATGCGCTCTAGAAAATCTCCAAGATTGCTTGAACCCTTCTGTGTTGTCCCTCCAGCAGATATCAGGGTGGTTAATGTCCCCCATAAGGACTAGGACCTGGGAATGTGATGTTCTTTCCAGTCACCTGAAGAAGGCCTCAGCTGCTACTTCTTCCTGGCCAGGAGGTCTATAGCAGATACCCACTGCAACAGAAACCATGTTGGTCTGCCTGCTAATCTTCACCCACATGTTCTCACCTGGCTCCTTACCCATCCCCAGGCAGAGCTCCATTCACTCCAGCTGTTCTCTCACGTTAAGGGCAACTCCTCCTTCTCGCTATCCTGTTCTGTCTTTCCTAAGGAGTCTGTATCCATCCATCACAGCACTCCAGTTGTGCAAGTTGTCTTGCCACACTTCCTTGACCCCCATGAGGCTGTAGCCCTGTGACTGCATTCAGACTTCTAACTCATGCAGAATGCATTAGTATAGAGGCANGAGGCTGAAGTCTACTCTCCTGAAATCCAGCACTGTGGTCTCACTTTTTGCCATGCTCCCTCCTCATAGGATCATGAACCTCACCATCTCATGGTCACTGCAGTCAAGGCTGTCCCTGACTTTCACATCCACGACCCAGTTCTTCCTTGCTTGCAAGTAACAGGTCCAGCAGAGCACCCTTCCCTGTTAGCTCCTCAATCACCTGTATCAATGCGCTCTAGAAAATCTCCAAGATTGCTTGAACCCTTCTGTGTTGTCCCTCCAGCAGATATCAGGGTGGTTAATGTCCCCCATAAGGACTAGGGGCTGGGAATGTGATGTTCCTGCCAGTCACCTGAAGAAGGCCTCAGCTGCTACTTCTTCCTGGCCAGGAGGTCTATAGCAGATACCCACTGCAACAGAAACCATGTTGGTCTGCCTGCTAATCTTCACCCACATGTTCTCACCTGGCTCCTTACCCATCCCCAGGCAGAGCTCCATTCACTCCAGCTGTTCTCTCACGTTAAGGGCAACTCCTCCTTCTCGCTATCCTGTTCTGTCTTTCCTAAGGAGTCTGTATCCATCCATCACAGCACTCCAGTTGTGCAAGTTGTCTTGCCACACTTCCTTGACCCCCATGAGGCTGTAGCCCTGTGACTGCATTCAGACTTCTAACTCATGCAGAATGCATTAGTATAGAGGCATTTCAGAGAGGCACCCAAGTGTGCCAGTTCCCAAGTACAGGCTTACATGCCCGTGCTCAAAGAGGTTGCTCTTCTGTTTTGTTGATTACTCTGTCCCTTCTGTTCCCATCACCCCAGGTCCTTGGCTTGCCTACTATGTCCATAACTTCCTTAGCTATTTTTTGAGGAATCACTACCTACCCANGGCTGTCCCTGACTTTCACATCCACGACCCAGTTCTTCCTTGCTTGCAAGTAACAGGTCCAGCAGAGCACCCTTCCCTGTTAGCTCCTCAATCACCTGTATCAATGCGCTCTAGAAAATCTCCAAGATTGCTTGAACCCTTCTGTGTTGTCCCTCCAGCAGATATCAGGGTGGTTAATGTCCCCCATAAGGACTAGGGGCTGGGAATGTGATGTTCCTGCCAGTCACCTGAAGAAGGCCTCAGCTGCTACTTCTTCCTGGCCAGGAGGTCTATAGCAGATACCCACTGCAACAGAAACCATGTTGGTCTGCCTGCTAATCTTCACCCACATGTTCTCACCTGGCTCCTTACCCATCCCCAGGCAGAGCTCCATTCACTCCAGCTGTTCTCTCACGTTAAGGGCAACTCCTCCTTCTCGCTATCCTGTTCTGTCTTTCCTAAGGAGTCTGTATCCATCCATCACAGCACTCCAGTTGTGCAAGTTGTCTTGCCACACTTCCTTGACCCCCATGAGGCTGTAGCCCTGTGACTGCATTCAGACTTCTAACTCATGCAGAATGCATTAGTATAGAGGCATTTCAGAGAGGCACCCAAGTGTGCCAGTTCCCAAGTACAGGCTTACATGCCCGTGCTCAAAGAGGTTGCTCTTCTGTTTTGTTGATTACTCTGTCCCTTCTGTTCCCATCACCCCAGGTCCTTGGCTTGCCTACTATGTCCATAACTTCCTTAGCTATTTTTTGAGGAATCACTACCTACCCAGTCATTTCTAGTTTAAAGCTCTCCCTTCCCAGTTAACTACACTGTTAATCACCAAAGACGAAGCTATGCAACTATACCATTTGAGCAAACATTTGTGACCAGGGGTCTGACACACAGAAGCAATTAAATTAGACCTGAATCTGCCTATATTCTTCTCAGCTAGAGTTATGCAGGAAAACACCATGTATCATTGCTTACTGTGAATAAAGTAGATAATAACATTTTAAATCTGCCCTCAGTCTAGGATGCTTCAAGAGTCTAATTTTTCTAAAAGTGATGTCTCCAGCAAGACTGACCTGAATCAAAGAGCTTGGGAAACTTAAAGATTTACAGCTTGCCAACACTCCCATTCTTACAAGCCTAGCGTGTAACTAGGCTAACATAAACTACTCCCTTCATTTCTCTGGAAGAATTTAAAAGTGTCATAACATCTGCTTCTCTGTAACATTTGCACACATCTAATCAGGAAACAAAAACAATGCAAAAATTACAAAAATGACGGATCACAGACTACTGAGCCAACAACCTTCCTTGCTCCTTCTTCTAGAGCCACATCAATGAGACTCTTTAACCTTCTTAACAAGGTTCCTCTCTCCCACTAATCACAGAAAATATTCTTTTACAGAAAGAACTGAAGCCTGGTTATTGTCTTATCATGGTTTTGTTAGGAATAGCAAAACATTTATCATGATTTGTCAGTAATCAACAGTGTCTACAAGAAAGTATAACTTAACAAATTCACAAAAGAACTAAAGGGCTGTGTTCAAATGCTCCTTTTTTTTCCTTCTATTTTAAACTGAGGAGATTTAAGAAGAGAGAGACTTCATCTAATTCTATAAGCACAAACAACAGGAATCTAAACATATTTTAAATCTTTTTTAAAACAACTGAATCTAACAAACATGTCTATGTATCAGACGTGCAACAGCTACTATTATTTAACAGTCATTTCTCATATACTGTTCATGTGAAAATATTGTCATGTATCTTGTTTTTTCTCTTCCTTTACCAACTTGCAAATTCACAGGAATGCTTACTATGTTCTTAATTGATTTACAGTCTGAACCAGGAAAGACTTGTGCACCAATAATTCCTGTTATAGACAAGAACTCCTAGGAGTAACTCTTGGTTTATCTATATTTATCTCCTGCCTGTGGCTAGTCTGTTTTGTTCTTTCTAACAGGCACCAAACAAGGAATGCCCACATCAGAGATTTTAATTACTTGAAATCCCTCTTTTATTATTACAGACAGCAAAGCAACTCTTGTGTTAACCTTTCAAAATGTCAAAATTTAATTTATGAATACAGTGATTTCTTTAGTTCTATTGCTATGGATGATACACATTGTGTTATACTACTGTTATAAAAAGTGTGTTTTAATTGTATACCAAAAATGTGCTTGGAATTAAGAATTGCCATAATTCATGAGAAGAACTGCTCAACTGCTTATAGACAGTCTAAGAAGATCAGGGAATAGCCTTAAAGATTTTGTTGGGGCAATGCATATTTTAATTGTTCAAATTTTGATGCCAGCCCCTCTCAATCAGGCCTTACATTTTTACATAGCAGAGGCCTGAACGAAAGACAATGGCTGCATATTGAAACGTTCCCACTGACCTGAAAGGCCTTAGACAGAATACAAGGACTTCATGTGGCTAACGCAAAGTTTAACAAGATTCGCATAAAGCATTTCATCCTTGCTCTTTGTCAAGCAGGGTACAGTAAGGAAGCCCTTTGGCCCAGACGCACAAAGGCTGAAGAGTAGGACTGGCTTTGAGGAAGGCGTATGACTGTACTTCTACAAATGGTAAGCTCTTCACCATCAGATCAGGAAGATACTAGCAGTATTCCACCACCTCTGTAAATGGTTTCACATCGTTCCCATTTTATCAGCAAAGACTGACCTGTGCCTCACTGGGCATGCATTAGTTTGCCACTACATAATTCTTTTACATTGCATACCAAAGTGAAGACAAAGGTTGTTAATTGTTATGTACCCATTCTTACAGGTTTTCATAGCTCGCACACTGACCACTAACAAGAAGCTTCAGAACATACATTCCCTTGACACAAGGTGCATCGAACCTTTCTCTCAGGATCTACAAAAAGAGGATTCTAGTGGATTAATGATAACAACATTCTGAAACATTTCTATGGAAAGGGGTGCCATTAATATGCTTGCTTAGGACAACACAAAATTGCTGCCAGAGGAAAAAAGAAATTGGCTACTTGAAGTGTTGTTTTACTTTATTGTTTAAGAAACATGCATTTTCCAGATTCTACAAGTCCAAATCGAAAGAGGGAAAAATTATATTCTGGCTACTGGCCTAGTGACCTATCTTGACCACCATTTTCCTCCTTTGAGTTTCATCAGCAAAAGCAGAATACATTGTGTTTATTCTCCATGGAATTTCCATGATAAACAATCAAGCCTGCAGTAATTTGGATGACCATTGATATTTTTGATGTTCTTAAGACTTTCTAGGATTAAGGCTTAATTCCACAGCACTTGAAGGTTATATAAGGTCCTTAACTAATTTCATTTGCACTTTAATGAAGGATTTCTTTTTTTATTTTTTCTCTTATTTTTTCTTATTTTGTGCAGCACATTTCTGCAACAACTGTGCAGTTCAGATCTGAAAGAAATGCTTCAATAGAAGTCTCAAGAAAATAACAGAAAATTTCAATCAAAGTCAAATAAAGAACAGTCACTGAATTCTTTAGTGAAATCCACAAGAAAAAATCTAACAAAAAACACAGCCACTTTCTTTAAACAAAAATATTGTCATAGCTATTTAAAATAAACACAAGTGTACATGAGGAACATTTTCTATTTATTCTTGGACTAGAAATTAAATATCTACATTCTTCCTCATAACATTGCCAAAGGCAAATCAGTTACTAACAAAACATTATGACATGTTCTTAAGTAGCTTGCCATCATGTCTATTGTTACATTTGATATAACATAATGCCTGTGTGTTCATTAAGTCCACATTTTACAATATGGCACATATGTTATTTCTCTCCAAATGCCTGCAAGCCAGGTGGGAAAAGTCAATAGCTCTGGTGACATTGAGCATTTTCACCACAATACAGAATTCCAGCTTTGTGTTTTGCATTGTCTGCCTATTATACAGAAAACCTAATTGCCAATATGTCCTTTTCCTTAAAGCTGTAACACGTAGAAGATCATAGTAAACACTAGCTCTGTCACCACTGCTGCACATGTAGCAGATGTCTACAGTTGTCTTCTTAAGAACTTCATTTTGAAAGAACCTTCAAATAAAAACACTGATGTATATGAATTGGCTTCCTTGCTTTCCAAATTCTCCTAAGGGAGTAAGACTATTTCCTGTTGTACTTACTGTGCCTAGAAGTCCACCTCTGATGAATTTCAGAGCATTTGCCTAAAAAATGATGACAGCAGTGGGAAGAAGGGTACTTCTTCCAGTTTATTTACTCAATTTAAGTATCAGAGTATGTAAAATTCATAATACATACTACAGTTCAAGATTTCTGCCGATACCTCTCCCAGACCAGGTCCAGATGCCTAAACNACAGTTTTGTATATATTTCATTATTTTCTTTTTATTATTCTATTATTAGTATTTCATTAAAGTAGTTTAGTTCCTTTTAAACTCTTAAGTCTCTTTTTTTTCGCTCTCTCTTGTCTCCCTTGGAAGTGGAGCAGGAGAGAGAGAGAGTATCTATCGTTCCACCTAATTGGGCCAAATCTGGCCCAAACCACTACAATGCTTACATGCAACAACAGTCTGCAATACATCTGAATGTGGCAAGCTTCAACACACAGGAAAGTCTTGGAAATAATCTATCTGGTATAACTAGACAGCATCGTATCTCAAACATTTGATTACAAGAAAATATTTTCTAGTGGAATCCTGAAAGCCTAAAGATGTGATAACCTTTATAAGTTCGTCTTCTCAAAGCTTGCCAGTCTATGTGTTTGAAAGTAGTATCAGGAAAAGCTTTTTTTGTTAAGGGTGAGAAACTGAAAGGACAAAAACGTCACAGCAAGAACTGTCTCTCAGTCACTACTTCTAGCTTTGAAATCTACTACAGAAGTCACTGAAGGTTGTTCTAAAACCAGTGGATGGAGGGGAGATACGAATTAGAGGAAGCTGGCATTCAAAATATATGTCTCAAAAGTAAAACTTGTGTTTTCATTGCAATTAGGTGATGTCAGATATGCAGTGAGGTATGTTCAGATTTTACACAACACAACACAAAATGACCGAGCCAAAATGTATAAGCAGAAAAAAATGTATTATTCTTGAAAATTTGTTCTCCTTCAAGTGCACTTAACACAGAAACCAGAAATATAGTACCAGACACACACCACTGTTACAGGTTAGGCAGTGCACTATTGGTCTCTACTTGATAGAATGAGAGCCATCATTCCCAGGAAAGAGCAGCTTGAGCCTTAATCTGCATTGTTAACACCAGTAGCAATGAAATTCACTTAAGTGGAATTTCGGCTTTTTACAGAAGGATGTAAGCTCTCATTGAGCCTGTATTTCCAGTTCCCTCTCCCAGCACCGACATAAGCACAGACGAAAGTGTTCAGCAACGCATGTCCACAGCCCACATGAAGTTTTTGATGTTTATATGACTTCATAATGACTTCTGTGGCATATTTCAAGACTGGATGTTCTTTGTAATATAGCGATTTCCAGATATTCCTCGTTCCCATTTAAATCAAGCTGCAGGTATTTGGGCTATAAATGAGTTCTGAGTAAAGGTTAAAAGTCTTGCTATCATTCCTCTGTATTTTTTCATCAAAACTATATTTGCTGTTAAGGACACTGATAATATTTTCTTACTGCCCCATACAGAAATATTCTTTAATGGACCTGTTTCCTCTTTTGGCAGCATTTTCCTTTTCTTCCTGTCAAAGAGTAAAATAACATAGGTATTTATTAGCTGTCAAATTTCAGTGTTGCATGACAGCTGACAATGGCCTTCATATTTTTATCCCAAAACAAGTCACACGTAGTCAATGTTGTACTTACATTTTAAAAAAACACTCTCAGGTTGCATATGCTTGGCTATTTCCATAGGGTCTGGTGCCAGAAACAGGAAGCTAATTATGAGTATTATTCCTTCCCATCATCCAACACATCTATAAAGATGGCCTTTATTTCTTTTTACATCATTTGCAGTAGAGATACCCTCCATAAGTCATCACTCCTTAGAATTGTTTTGCAAAAACCTCAAGTACAGAACAAGCTAATACTCCAAAAGAAAACTCTATTTCTAGAGGCAGTCAACAACCAGTAGAAATACTGTATTCCAATAAGCAGGTCCACATTTTGTCAGTCAGAAAGTTTTTATGCCCTTTTTCAAACCTATATGAAAAAAAATTAATTTATTTTCAGAGTTTTGATGCAATGTACATTGCCATGTATGCAGTGCTTCTGCATACATCTCCTCACATATGAGATGAGGTTTGCAATACAGAAATAAAGTTCTTCAGCAATACCAGGGTTTTCATGGCAGAGAAAAAGGAAAAAAAAATCACAGTAACCACTGTTAAGAAAAAGCTCTCCCCTTCTCTGACAAAATAAATATGGGAGCATGTTTCCAACACTTACAACAAATTGTTTTTCTTGAATCCAGTACAGGTGTCAAACATTACTTGTGACTTTTAAATGCTTAGTTTTGTGGATGAAAAGAAAAGAGTACGATATCATGCAACATATTACACTATTTGTAGACAAGCAAGGCATTCATAAATTTTAAAAAATTGAAAATCCTACCTGAGTTCATGTTGCCATACGGTTTTTCTTAAATACAGGGAACTAAAGCTCAGAATAGCAGTAAAAGTACCAAGTTAATTCCATAATTTCTGATATTCAAAACCTTCACAACACCATTACAACTACCCATTGTTTCCAATTTAACATGTAAACACTGGTCTATGATGCCAACTTGCACTGCTCTTTCTATATTTTCAAATAAAAATCTTTCACCTTTAGCCTCTACTGGTTTTCACCACGGTACCATTTTCTGTATGCCATCAACAAAACTGCTGTATTACTAGAACTAAGTTCTATGCTTACATAAAGCTAATCTTATTTATGTGGGCACGTGCATCATGACTACTGCTTCCATGGCTGACCCATATTGTTTCACCACCATCTTCTGTCTCAGTGTATCTACACACTGTATCTGGAGTTACACCTTTTTTTCTCTGCTTTATACTTACATTTAAACTTATTAGGACAAAGACTGGTATTTCTTTTTCATGTCAGTGCAATGTTAGCCTAGTCTTATCTCAGTCCATGGATCAACAGCTATACACTAGCCAAAAGCTACATAACACAATTTTCTTGCTAGCAAAACTAGTGAAAGTGTGAATATATGAGGAATTCTTCTACTTTAGCAGCATAAGTGGAATTAAGGACATATAAATCACAGACTTTCTGTAATTTTCTATTAATAAAGAAATGGCTACCACTCCACAATAAACCACACTGCAAATCATTCTAAATGTCCTTGAACAAATCCTTCAGATACTGCTGTTGAGAGCCACACAAAATAACCATGAAATAAGAAACAAGATTCCCAGAAATTCTGAATACAACACACTTCTAATGTCTCTTAGGCAGGGCCACTGCTGTCTTATAACACTTTGAAACATTTTGATGTAAAACTCTGTTACCACAGAAATTTGCCTGTAAAACTAGAAGAGGTTCTCTCCCCTAAAACAGTTCAGTTTCTCTGGAGCTTCAATAGCCGAATAAGAGACACATTCACAGAAAACACAGCCAAGACAAAATATCTCTACAAAGCCAGCTGCTTTTTAGATGATAGATACAATCTATTGTTTCATGAATGCGAAGTTCGCTGTGCAATGTTACAAGGCAATTGTGCAGAGTAAGGTTGCCTTTGAAATTGGTAGCAGAGCACTTAACTGATTTCTACACAAAAAAAGCTTGGTTTCAAGTGTGTTTGCAAAATAATTAAGAGAGTATATGTAAACATGCAATAGAGAAGTTTATCTCCTCAAGCCCCAGAGAGGAAATTGTTACCTATCCTCAAGCCCCAGAGAGGAAATTGTTATCTATTAAATGATTTCCCCTAATGGTTCAAATTGCCCTGCATTTCATCAATCTACATGATATGATCCCCATTATATCCAAGAACGTGCCAAAGCATTGGTAGAGCCTCTTTGTTTTTAAGCACTTTTCCTGACAAAGGGTGTACTGTGCCCAGCTAAACTGCATATAGTATTTCACAATAAAAAGTATGTCATGTCTTTTGGTGATCAGGCTTCGCTTTAAACCTAAGCAGCTGAGATAAGGTGAAAGCTGATAAGGACTCAAAGGATGAGCACACTGGAGACTGAGAGGATAAGCCCTAGTCTGCTTTTTTCCCTTCGCTGTTTTCATATCTTACCATTTTTCCTGAATGGGCATGCAACACAGACACAGCATTTTGGAAAAAATGCAGTAAACAGAATAGCTATAACTTCTTTCTTTCACCACTGTGGCACAGTAACAATGTTATGGCACTGAGTCGCTGAATATATTCAATGGTATTAGTAAGTCTGTAAAGATACTGTAATGACTAAGAAAAACATTATCCTTATTCAAGGGGATTAAAATATGGTTAGTGGTTATCTAAAAGCTGGATTAATCTTCCTCATTATCATCAGCAGAAGAGGGACAAGAATGTTGACCTTCTACACATCAAACTGAGCTGGGAGGGAAAACATAGTGGGGTTGATGTCCTATACTTACTCTAATACAGTTATTTATTCACACAGTAGTTTTTTAAAAGGTAACTTCTCATTTTAGCCCCTTCTTGTTGCTCCCATAGCATTTTATCAGTAAAAACAATCAGAAAATATTCAGAACCTCTTTAATTTTCGTCTTTACAACATTACTAGAGATTAGTCTCATTTTCACATCCTGTGTCCCCATGAGTACTGTACAGTTCAGCCAATGTTTTAGGAAATAACATTTTTCAAAGATCACATATTGTAGTCATGTCTTAATCACTCTGTCTCCCCTGTTTGCTGCTTTTGTGATGGGTCTATTTTGCATCAATTAGCTCAATTAGAAAAACATTCAGCAACAGGCTGATCATACCTTTAATCAGTCATAAGAACTTATTTGTTTTGCTTGTTAAGTGACAAATCCAGTTACCAGTATTAGTTTACTTACAGTCACTCTCCAATACATATTGATAGTTTCTTGGCCTTATCCGTACCACCCAATTAACACAGCAGTATACATTAGTACATATTTAAATCACCAAATTACTACCAGTTAGGCACGTGGTGGCAAAATATAACTACTGTAGTATTTTGTGCTATGAAATAAGTATTGTTTACAGAGGGCTATGGACATAATAAATTAGCCATTATGTGGGTATTTGTGATGTAGCATATTATTAAGAACAATCACTCTTCTCCACAACACAACTTCAACTCAATTCAGGTTACAAAACTAAATTCCAAAATGTCTAAGCTCCCTACTTAGTATCGGTACCACTGCTGAATTTAACAACTGACTCCAGCAGCTAATATTTCCTAAAAACCACCCATCATCCAGGTAATGGCAAGATAATAGCAAGACAGAGACAGCCTAAGTCCTTCTGTTAAGAATGAAGTAATGCATACTGTCTTGTTCTCATTCTTACTCTCTCTTTCTTTCCCATCCACCACATCTGTATAACAAAGTGAAGCTGCATCACCTGTATATGTGATTATCATTGCTTACAAACATTGAATAAGTGATGCTGCAGGCCGGTGCCACCGCTTTTGAAAATGGCAGCTAACCCTATTCTGAAAAGAAAAGGAAACAACCCAGCAGCTGTGCTATGGTTGTATTTCCATACCTTGAGCAGCACAAAAAGGCTGAATCCAGATTTCTTACTCCAACTTTACAGCTTTGTTCCATCTCTTTGAAACTAAGCTTTTATTGGTGATTATCATATCACATATTCTTTTTCAAGATTCTTCTAAGTTTCATTTCTTTCTGCATAGTCATTCCTGAAAGAACACAATTCAAATATACCTCCACTATGCATGACAACAGAGCTACTCCAATTTACCTCAGGTCAAAATCTGCACTGTTTCTATACAGTTCACATATATGGGCTTTATTGTAGTCCCTATGGGGGAAAAAAAGAGAAACAAAAAAAGAAGAGGCAGGTTTTACAAAGGTTGTAAGCTGTTAGAAACTACTCAGCTTTCTTCATTCAGGGCATGCCAGGCACAAGCTTTTCTGTAACAGAAATATTTCATATTCCTTCTTTGAAAGTATATTTTCAGAGCAGAAATACAGTTTACAGGACTACTGTAACCTGCTAGCAGAAAGGAAGCATTTTCTTTTCTTTTACAGGGAGGAAAAAAATATGACATAAGGCTCAGTAGTTCATATGGCTCCTGCATTCTGTGTTGTACCATTTTCCACCAAGAATGGACTACATCAAAAAGAAAATCATGTGTCAGAAGCTTTGACAGCTTTCATTTGAACTGATCAGAGAATGACCTGGCATAGATTGATGTAGCGTGCTATGTTTACAGTATGTTGAGGTTCAATTGTCTTACACCGTACAAGGGCAACAACATTCAGTTAACATATGGACGTGTGGTGCTCCACTAACCTGGAGTACTGGCACATTTGCTGCAGCCGTATGCCACTGAGGGAGGTTCCCATCACAGAGAGAATCGAGGACATAATGCAGCAGCAGTACCTGTCAGCTCTGCAGAAAAGCATCCTGCTGCTCACCCAGGTACCTCTAGAAAAAGTTGATGATGCAGCTCCAAGACCAGAGCAGAGATATTTTTAATTTTTTTTCAGCAGTGACAACAGAAGGAGGGCTGTCTACAAACCAGCTTCAGCATTGCAGAAGTGGTTAACACACAGGCCAAAAGCAGAAGTTCTCCCATTAACTTCTCTGTAAATATGTTCTTTTAGAGAAGAGGATGTTACAGCATAGAGAAGGTTTGGATACTGCACCTCTTTGTCCTTAACTAATAAGCATACCAAAATAAAAATGAAGTCTGAGAAGTTATCTTATAGATACCTCCTGTTTTCATGCTCACTTGGAGGTCTGTATAACCTGCATAGATGTGAGCAATTCAAAATACGTTAGATGTCAGTAGATGTTGCTCAAAAATATGTAACATAGTTCTTGGCTTTTCATACTTATAAAGGCATGTAAGCCTTCTTTCCTGGGAGGGCTGAAAAACTGGAAGAGGCATTAGAAATGCACTGCCAGAGGGAGGTTAGATAATCAATATGTTGTTTCCATCAGTAGCTTTGATTCTTCCAGCACATGAGAGATGTGCTGTCTGTATTGCCTGAGGAATCACCAGGTGGTTTTGTAGTGGTGGTTTTCTAAGAAGCACATGAGAAAACCCTTGGGAGACTTCCAGTCTTTAAGAGAGCACATTGCACTTGGCCAGCTGCACAAACAGAACAAGTGGAACAGAAAAGTGAAGATTCACTCCAGCATGATAGGTTGGTTACTCTAAAATCTGTAGTTATATTCAATAGTAAAGGCTGAAATTAATATCAAAAGTGAGCCTTCAAGGTTTAAGAAAAAGTCCAGTTTTCATTACATGTATACAGCTACCCAGATACACAACCAAAACAGGCTATTAATGCCAGTATGTAACTATATTTGTACCTCTTGTTTGCCTGAATAGTCCACCTCCTTACCCCTTGGTGAGAACATAATTTCCAAAAATAACAGTACTCAAGTAACTACCATGAACTGGCACCAGATCTCTTTAAATGGTGAATAGCAGTTACAACCTTTATTAGGCATAATCAGCGCAGTTTTGGTAGTGGCGGGGGGTGGTGCTGCAGGTGTGGCCTCTTTGAGGAGAGGCCTGATCTGCTCTGTGCTGGACACAGCCAATTCCAGCTGGCTCCAATGAACCCACTGCAGACACAAGACAGTCACACCTCTGTGAAAGCGTATTTAAGACAGGGGAAAAAATGATGGCTAGGCAGAGGAAGAGGAGTGGGGGGAAAAAAGCAAGAAACAGCAGAGGAAACACCAAGGTCAGAGAAGAAAGAACAGGAGGAGGTGCTCCATCACAGAGTAGGGATTCTCCTGCAGCTCACGGAGGAGACCATGGTGGGGTAGATTTGTTTCCTGAAGGGACCCACCCTGGAGCAGGAGGAATTTATGAGGAGGAGCAGCATATCTCCTCACCCTGCTTCCTGTGCTGTGTGCAGGGATGGGTAGAGGTGTTGGGAGTGAAGGAGTGAATTTGAGCCTGGGAAAGGGGGGATGAAATGTGTTGCTTTAACATTTGTCTTTTTGTTTCCCACTACCTGAATCTATTGGATTGCCAGTAAACTAAAATAATTTTCCCCAATTCAAGTCTGTTTTGCCTATGCTAGTAATTGTTAAGTGATCTCTCTGACTTTATCTTGACCCGTAAGCTTTCCCATTCTAGTTTCTCCTCCTGTCTCACAGAGGAGGGTAAGTGAGCAAGGGGCTGGGTGGGTGCTTGGCCCGTAGCCAAGGCTAACGCTCCACACACCAATAGTCTGGAGCACAGGCTAAGGCCAGGGCTCTTGTCATGTGTCTGGGACAGTAAGTCTGGTGGGCAAAGGCCTAGCAGAAACTGGTGCTTGACTGAAAGACAATGCATCACAACTTGCATTTTAAGCTAACCTTGAAAGAGAAGCCCCTGCCTTTTTCTTTGTTGGCAGTCCTGGTAATTGTTAGGTTTATCTTTTGTTACTGATTATGACAGCATTAGCGCCTAGTCTCTTGTTGCTCAGTTCCAGTATATGTCTGTATAATAACTACCTTTTTTCTTTATATGTCTTTCTTCCCTAAATTCATTAGCAGTGCACTAGGGTAGACCCACTTTATTAGACACACATTCAAAAGACTTTTCTTCCAAGGACATTCCTGCATTTTACCTTACACACATACTATTAAAATTCAAGGTTATAACAATGAGAACATGTTGACAATGTTAAAGGGTGAAGGAACCAGTCTAACACTGATCGAGAAGTACTTAGAGTTAACTTCATTCTAAAGCTAAGTGCAGATACCAGAGAGAAGATTCTTCTGACATGCCCAGGAGAAGCATTCTTTGAATTAATTTCTTGTTGTAATGGCTTCCCTCTACTAACAGTAGCTGGCATTTTTTACATGCTTTTCAAAGTACCTTCACAGCTAGAAGATTATCTTTCCATGTTAGAAATAATTTACATGTCTCTGATTCCAAGTACACTGACACTCAAAATTCGTTGTTCCAGAAAAAGAACATGAGCACAATACGCTAACATGGCTAGGATTCACTACGATATGACAAGTTTTGCATTGCAAATTCATTTATGAAACTTGTTAATGGCTCATTGAAGTTCCAGAGATTTCTTTCTTCTTTTGTTTAATTCCCAAGGACCACCTATGAGTTTGGAATGTCCCTGTGAAGTCCAAGATGTTCATAATGGACATTCTGGTGCATATTAAAGAGAACGCAATCCCCTTCCCTATGATATAAACACAGATGTTGAAGAGCCCAGAGGTGGGAAAAATCTCACTTGTGACAGGTAACAAAATGACTGCAGTAAAAAAAGCTGACATATCAAGTTGAGGTGAAAATATTCACACACTGAACAAAAGGATATCCATTTTCATGATGGCAAGTTGCAAGTAACAGAAACTCAGTGCATCTGGTGTTTTACCCTAGAGCAACCCACCCTCAGCCCTTTCAATAAACACGAGACAACAAGACAAATAAATACGTAAGTGCATCACACCAGACATTTCCAAGACAATCAAACCAGTCAGCTACCTGGAAGACTACCTTATCTTGACATTATCTTCTACGCTACTTTAACAAAAACAAGTTCTAGTATCATTCGTAAAGCTCACCGAGGTCTGTAGCATTATTTCAGGAGTATAGCTCTGAAGGTTCACAATTTTTGGAAGAGAAAAATTTTCCCTGCCAAAACGAAGTACCTGTAAATGACAATACAATTCTAAAGATAAGACAGGAATTTTTTTCCAAGTCTGCAAATTCAGTTCATCATTATATCTTTGGGTATGTTTTCAAATACACCACATGTAATTGATGATACCAGCTAGAAGGAATGTTTTCGTACATTTCATCTGCACAGCTTCTCAGTGCAGTACATACAAAAATACCAAGTGAACCAACAATACAGTTGACAGATAAGCCATAATAGGTATGGTGAACACAAGTGGGACAAGATTTCACTACTCAGTGTTCCCTTCTTCACATATCATGACAGAGCAAGAGAAATCATCTCTATTTGCATCAGGGAACACTCCAACACAGGATATCTTACAACTTCATCATTATGACATCTTTCTATCTGAACTGTCCTTAAAGATTTTTTTTAGTGCTAGGAAAAAGAAATCTCCTGTTTAATTCCTCTAATAAAGTCTTCATTCCTGCTGTTCAATCCTATGGAAATGAAGAACACAGTATTACTCCTTGGCAGGAACCTTTGCAGTATTTGAAGACTGTCATCATGTATTCCTCAGTCTACTTGTCTCTAAGCTAAACACAACCAAGCTGTTCAATCAATCTTTCCTGATATGTCAGGCTTCTAGACCTCTTGAGGGAAGAGCCATTCTGCCAGTTTGTCAAAATAGCTTTGAATTCCACTGCATATCCCAACACGCTTGTAGCCTCTCCTAAATTAGTGACGTTGGTAAGTTCATTAGGTACACTCTTCATTTCACCATCTTTCAGAACAGTTCACAGATTTATCTCCTAACCCCTGTGTTGGAATTCATTTCTGTTTGTATAAATCCAGAGTTAAAGAGGACCTCTGTTCTTTGAGAACACAATTTGGGATATAATTGAAAAAAAAGAGAACTTTTTTGTGAGAAAAGTAGCAATGACTAGTGCCCTAGAAACTGTAGTTTTACTTGGAATGAACACAGATATTAGCTAAACAATAAATAGGTGCTACCATAAACTCATTTGCTAGGTTTACAAATGTATATTCATATGTAAAACTCCCTGAATTATTTTTTTGAGAAATACACAAATTAATAATACCATCCATGAAATATTTAAAGAAAACTGTCCAGGATATTAATGACTATTCCCTGACTTTTAATACATTAAAAGTGCCAACGCTTAATCACCTTAACCTCATTACTTCTCTTCCATATTAAATATTATTATCTCTCTATTCTTTAAAGTAATTATTTGTCTATTTGCTAATCTAAGCACTGATTATTATTTACAGTCTTATTCCCTGTGAAACTAGCGTCTTTATCATTAAAGACATCTAGTAATACACCTGCCTTATTTCATCTATTGCTTTATCTATGGCCACAAGTTTTAAAATCACTAACGTACAGATCTATACAGCTTGAGTTGTTGGTGTGAAAGTTCTCTGTTTTCTTAATCACTGGGGATCCAAATTAAACAGGTTACTTCAAATATGCACGTGGGAAATTTCACTAGTCACTATGCTTGCTCAATAAGTATTACCTACTGAGAACAAAATTAAGTTCACAGAGAAATCTATAGCCCTGTCTACTCTCAGCTAGAATATCATTTAAATGTTAATAATTAGTTTTATACTTCATATTTAATGATAAAATAGCTTAGAAATTAGGGCCTTCATTCAGGAAAAATGAAAACAAATCATTAAACGCATTCATGAGGATATGTGACAAAATCAATAGAACCTAACAACTTCCAGGTACCAAATTTTCAAAGGGGTTTATGAATAGAAATATTTCTAATGAGATTCACTTAAAGAAACTTCGCAGGTCAGCAGAAACATTGTCCAACAGACATTTGGTGTTTTCAAAAATGCCCAAAGGGTGGAGAAAGACCATATATAATCTGTAGAATCCTTTAAAAATTTCTAGACTTGTTTTCCTGATCAGGTGATTGGAATTGAGCCCTAATTATGGATGGGAAAACAGGGAAACAACAGTATTAAGGATACAGCCATGCATTAGAGTGAAAGTACTGCATAGAAATAGCCAAACCAACTTTGAACAAAGTAATTTCAGAGATGAAAAGTATAAGCAATGTGCCATTCCCAAGCTAATTGACCTGCTGAGAGGCGAAAATAATTAGTATCATAATATTGCTGTACAGGGGCTAAACTAGTGTATCAGCATGGTATTTGACTAACCTGTCTGCTTGGTGCTGAGCTAGGGATTTTTAGCATGATGTTGCATTGCAAGTTGTGGATATGCGTTAATATTCCAAAACTATGGGAGAACCAGCATCAAAACTGGCTAATATATGTTTTGTGTTTTTAAATGCTAAATCCTGCATCATTTGTATGTTCCCTAGGGCTCGGTATTGGGGCTGGTTCTGTTTAATACCTCTATCAACGACCTAGAAGAGGGGATCAAGTGCACCCTCAGTAAGTTTGCAGATGACACCAAGTTAGGTGGGAGTGTCAACCTGCTTGAGGGTAGGATGGCTCTACAGAGGGATCTGGACAGGCTGGATCAATGGGCCGAGGTCAATGGTATGAGATTCAACAAAGCCAAGTGCCAAGTCCCGCACTTGGGTCACAACAACCCCATGCAGCACTACAGGCTTGGGGAAGAGTGGCTGGAAAGCTGCCTGGCAGAAACGGACCTGGGGGTGTTGGTCCACAGTGGGATGAATATGAGGCAGCAGTGTGCCCAGGTGGCCAAGAAGGCCAACAGCATCCTGGCTTGTATCAGGAATAGTGTGGTGAACAGGACTAGGGAAGTGATCATCCCCCTGTACTCAGCACTGGTAAAGCCCCACCTCAAATACTGTGTCCAGTTTTGGACCCCTCACTACCAGAAAGACATCAAGGTGCTGGACCATGTCCAGAGAAGGACAGTGAAGCTGGTGAAGGGTCTAGAGGACAAGTCCTGTGAGGAGAGGCTGAGAGAACTGGGGTTGTTTAGCCTGGAGAAAAGAAAGCTGAGAGGAGACCTTATTGCTCTCTACAACTACCTGAAAGGAGGTTGTAGCAAGGTGGGGCTCGGTTTCTTTTCCCAAGTAACAAGCGATAGGACAGGACGAAACAGCCTCAAGTTGTGCCAGGGGAGCTTTAGATTGGGTATTAGGAAAAATTTCTTCTCAGAAAGGGTTATCAAGCATTGGAACAGGCTGCCCAGGGAAGTGGTGGAATCGCCGTCCCTGGTGGTATTTAAAAGATGGGTAGATGTGGTGCTGAAGGACATGGTTTAGTAGTAGTTTTGGCAGTGTTAGGTTCATGGTTGGACTTGATGATCTTAAAGGTCCCTTCCAACCGAGGTGATTCTATGATTCTATGATTTCCTTCTTTTTACCATTTAAAAGCCAGCTAGCATCCTAGCACATGTGGCCTTCATTATATTCTATTTTTCATCTGAATGCAAGATCAGAGAAAGATACTTCACTGAAAACAGAAAAAACAAGTTTTATTGCACTGACTTTCTGTATTTAGTTCCAAAAAAAAAGTATTATCATGAAGACTAAACAGAAAAGAGAAAAAAATAGTATTATGCAGCTGTATGTTATCTTTTAATCTTTAAACTTTACCTTATAACATTTCTTTAGACTTCATGACATTAGTATTAGCATTTAATTTCCATTTATGACATTCATTAGTATTTTTGTAAAGAACTAGTTCTCAAAATCTCTGGTCACCAATACTGTCAAATTTTTTTATATGCAGACCTCATTACAATTAGGATGAAGCAAGAAAAAAGAAAATACCATTGACTCTACCTACTAAAAAGTTCCCTTAGTAATTTTTTTTTAAGTTGAAGAAATTAAAGGGATAGAGTGTGTACTTCTTAAAAAAAAAATCTTGGCAATTTGTTTTGTTTTACTATGAATCAGAAAATATTGCAAGCTGTTTGATTGTCTCATGATCCAAATCTACTCTGAAGAAAACAAACAAGTACACAAGATGGAAGTCCTGCTTTTTCTTTGTAGAAGCACTGAAACGGTATGTCTCAGAGCTCTTTTGGGTTGCACCTATGCTTCATTTCAGCTTCAGGACTTTTCTGAAATACAACAGTCAGCTACGATCTGTGATCTCACCATCACATACCCTTCAGCATACTGCTTCTGATTTGCTCATCTCAACACACCACCCTAACCCATTCCAATAAACTGTTTAAAGAAACTATGTCAAATAAAGTCCCTAGTCTCTGCTCTGAACTCCCAGCAGCACATCTATCCATGTTGCATTAGTGGAAAAACTTGGGCCTCAATTCCTACCTCCCTGCCATCTATACCCTCTACATGATAGGTGAAAGTACAGCCAATTTAAACAACAAAGACTCACAGAAGAACTTCAAGTGGTAGATACCAAGGGACAGGCTTGACACAAGCATCCCAATGCCATCATGGTCATCGCTGTCTGCTGCATTCTGCACAGCATACAGAGACCCTGGCTGAGCTGTTCTACCAGAAACAGACAGAGCAGCACAGAGTCCTTTACAGCCTTAATGTATACCCCAACATAGCCCCTGCAGTGAGCCAGTCTTCTAAGCTGGAAGAATAATATAGCACCTGTGCTTTACAGCTGTACATTAAAGGTAGCAAGGAATGGTCTCTGGTCACTAAGACCAACTGATGTGGAACAGACCATATCTACTCTACGGAACTTTCTCTCTCTCAAAACAACCAACCTGGCTGGAAAAGGACCTACCATAAACACACCATAGTCTTTGTACTCAGCCACACATCTCTTCAGCATCATGTGTGTGTCAAGATCCCACTCAATTTTTCATAAAAGCCACACATCTGTATACCCCACATGCATTTAATGACATGCCCCATGCCAAGCCCTATCAAGATTTGTCACCTCTATTGGGTACACAGCACCAAATGCTGCCTACAGCTGCTGCTGCTATGCATCAAAAATTTAATTTTGTCAAGGCCTTGTTGCTCCCAACTTTTTTGTCTGGGTAGATGCCTTGTCTTCTCAAGTCTCCTTGTCTACCTTCTTTAATAAGAAGAAAACCTTCATACCTAGTCTGGAGATGAGGCCCTATTGTGGATGACTTCTAGCAGAAATTCTCCCTAGCTGATGCTGTCAGCTATGCAAAAGTGGACAAGGGAGCCTTACTTGAGGACTTGTTAACAGCCTCTCCTTCCCATAAATCATAATCTATGGTGCTGGCTATTCCAAACCCTCAGATAATGTCTCCATTGGTCAGATCCCAAAATACAGCTCCTTACATTATGAATAAAGAACTAATTTTCACTCAAATTGAGGTTTCCAGGCCAGATTGTGCCACCAGGGTACATGACATTAATGACAAAAACAGAAGGAAGGACAGGCCCTCTCTCAGGTACTATACCCTAGGCTGGTGTGGTCCTTTGGAGGAGGGAACATCCTAAAAGCATGCCTCATGTAGGGTTCTGGGAAGGTCTTCCAGTTGAAGATCCCAAGCATCTCAGAATAGTGCAGGCACATCTGCTGAGCTGCACAAAAATAACAGTCATGGCAGTTATTTTTATTTTTTAATCATATGTTAGTGCTGTGTAGCCTGGCCCTGCTTAGTGTGTGGAAGAATCTGATCATCAGTTTTGGCAGAGGGGACGAGCCAATCTTGGCATATGTAGTGATGGATGAAGAAGAGTGATCTGGCCAGACCTGAACCCCATTTCTTACTCAGTTTCTTGAAGACTATAAAGGCGTCAGCATCTCCTGGCCTCCTCAATACCAAGACTCTGTCTTTTGCTGTCCAACTGTGAAAAATCAGCAGATTATTTCACAGCACTTCATAAGAATGGTGTTTGTATACCATGATGCCAAAGGTGCATCTGGCATGGCCCAGGGCATGGCATGAAGCCTGCTGGGATGATATTAAAGAACCGTGCCAGAAGGAGCATGCCAAGGCGGGACAGCCTTATCTATTCTAGTAATTGAGAGCATTTTAACTGCCAAATCATACCCGGGGAGGGTGCTGGGGAGGGCTTTGGTTGGCACAGACCAAATTCATGCCAAGAAGCATTCTGATTGTTTATTAGCACAGATGAAAGTGTGCCAGTGCCAGGAAACATTAATGGCACACTCAGAATCGCTTGCATAGACACAACCATGACACACAAATAACTTAGGCCATGTGTCTTCTCCCATTTCTTCATAAAATTTCAAAGCCCTCATGTTCCAGACTTCCTCTTCAGGTTCATATTTCTTTGGTTCATTTCACACAAAGATTCCAGAGGTTTTACAGTTAATGTTTACCTAACCACAATACTTACCTAGTGCTTCTCTTTTTCATGGCTTTTATACATTGATTTCTGCTGGTAGAGCCTCTGAGTTTGCAAGTCTCATTTTGATCTAACGATGCATTCTGATTTAAGAGATAATATTTATATGTCACCTCTCAATGTAGGAATGGAATTTTAAAAATTCAAGATTCAAGTATATCTTTCTCTTCATTTTTTGGAAAGAGCAGTCAAAGGTGCAGATGGAAGGACTAGGTAATTGATTATCTTTGCAAGTAAAGTAATGGCCTACAACTTGTCCCTGTAATGCAAATTTACTATTTAGAAGGAGAAGAAAACCTAAGTCATCAAACCCAGTGCTTTGCAATTACAAACAACTGCATGCTATGTAATTCATAAACTGATCAGGTTTCACCAGAAATCTGACTAGAAGCTTGCTTCCACTGTATTCTTCAGAATCAGATGCCTTGTCAATGCTACCTCCAATGGTTAAAAACTGTTGTCTAAGGTTAATTAATGGCCAGTTTATACTTTGCATTCTTAGAGATGCAATTCCAAGGTTTAAAATTATGAAAAGTCAGTACTTCTTAACACCTTTTGTTTTTTTCCTCCTGAAAAACTCCAAAGGAACCAGTACAATCTGTTTGCACACTGAATTATGTAACATTCAGGTCAACAAAGTTGCAAAAACTGCTTTTTCAAGGAAAGGATTTCACCCCTATTCCCATGAATGGTACCTGAATCCAGACCAATTATGTTTAGTATCTACAATTAATTTAATTAAAGCATGGTTTAGTGATATTCTTGAACAGAACACACTGAAAATCTTAATGCCTCTATGTTAAAGTAAATTAACATTATAGATTCATATAGCAACACAGAGGTTACCAAAAAGTTCAAAGTGAAACGTGACATAGCTCTAAAACTGTAAATAACAGCTGGACTTTTGAGATTAGTGACTGTGAATAAATCAATGGTAGATTAAAATACTAAAGGTCTCATTCTAAGTGGCAGAAAATAATGTTTTACTACCACTTGAATGCATTTCAATTTTTCCTTTTGTGTGCACTCATTAGATTTGAGACCTTTTTATTACTCAAAAACAGCCATTTCAGTCACTTTTAAAAGTGCCTAAAATGCATATATAGCTGATAGGCTATAATGAGGGGTTTTTTTCTGAAACCATTATAGTCTACAGACTAAATATGTATTTTCAAAAAAGGGCCTAAATACTTACTTACCCAGTTGACCTCAAATTCTACAATGAGCATCATATCAGTTCATATTCCCCTAAAAGCTTTGCTCTGCTTTTTCAAGCTGACCATTAATACAATGCTTTCCAAGTGAAAGAAGACTCAGAAATAAGAAACCACACCTACAGTATGCGATGCAGAAAAAACCCAGCCTGTTATTTACAGGGTTTGTTTTCGTTTGTTTTTGCAGTTCTTAGGCTGAAGTGTAATGCAAGAGTTCCATTTCTATGTGATGTGTTTACTCTTTTTACTTTTTTGAACTCCTGCACATTCAGAGTTACACAAGTCTTCCATGAAGAACAGAAATGCAGATGCAGAAAGGCATGGGGATCTTTGCAACTCAGAATAGTAGAGATACGCACAATGTGGAACAAAAAGAGCTACAGAATTGTTATGCAAGAAAAAAACTGGAGAGGAATAGCTCCTCTAGGCCTTTTGAGCTACTCGGAGCTGTCATTCTCATGCTTCTACAGAATAACTTTGAGTGAGAACTCAAGGCTGGCAATGCACAAATTGAAATGCTAGTCCAACAAGTCTCCTGACTTAAAAATTGCAGCTTGTTCTCACTTAAGAAAATAGCCCTACTTTTCTTTTTTGTGCATTTCTTAACTGTACAACTAAACAGGCAGGGAAAGGCTAGCTTTCCCAGGTCTACAAATAAGTAATATACAGAAAAGATACCAAATTCTAAATCAGAATTAATATCATAAGTTGTTCTCCAGGAAATAAGCTTTGGACCTGGGGATTGTGGGTCACAGAACTGAAAGTGCAGCACAGAGGGCAAAACATTCATTTCTAGACAGTCTCCAGAAGGTAAAAGCCTTCTTGTACACACACCGGCGTCTCTGTCAGCTTCAGGGAATAAACCTCACAGAATTCAGGGAATTCTGCATGGGGATGGAGGTGCAGTTTTTTTGCTTCTACTCAGATCAAAGTTGATAGCAGAGCTATGTAGCAAGGCAGACAGCATAAGGCTGCTAAATTCTACTATGACTTTGTGACTTACATGCTGGAATTCTTCCACTCATTTTCTGCCTAGTAAAGATTTCACAAAGAGGCAAGAGAGGAACAGCAAAGAGGATCAAGAAAAGTTCCTATACATTACTTTCATCACTCTAAAAGACAGGGGGAAAAAGGCAGTATTGTGCTAAGCACCAAATAAGCCCCATGCTTGGAAGCAAGATTGATCTTGCAGTTTCTGTAAGTATTATGTGGAAACAGACGCAAAGAGTCAATTCAGATCTTCCATTGTCTACATTCTATCCTAGCATCTGGGAAGAATAGGAAAGCGATGCCTGCAAACAGCTGTTAAAGTCTAATATTGACACGTGTGATACAAGCTGCCTTTCCTGGTGGCTGGGTTCCTTTCAACAACAGAAAATCAGGGCTACAGTTTATATTCTACGAAACACATACACAGGTTCTTTGAAAGGTATTGATTGTCCTATCTTTTACATCTACTTCAGTTACTTTTGATATTTGAATGTGTCCTGAAAATTCTCATAAGAAATTTTGTTTGTTAAAAAACATATTCCAGAAAACTCATCAGGTTAAATACATTGATTTTTCTTCAATGTCTTTCTAGAACAGTACACAAGTTTGTGGAAGGATGAAAAATTGTTACATGTGACACACATAAAATACCTATGAAATTCACTGAGTTTATACTTTTATCCTACAACGTACGTAAAGATAACAACTGTAGAATAAAATTTATATATATGATTGGTTTTGTTAAAGTTTAGCTTTGTCTTCAGCATCAGCTGCTTCCAAAAAATTAATCATTCTGCAGATTATCAGAATTACAAATTTCTGACAAAGTTAAGAAAGCTGTTTTATTTTGCTTAAATAATTCACCATGCAATAACTGTAGGTTCTTGCTACTAGGTGTTTTTAATATTGCTCTTGGTAGTTTATCCCATGCTACACAAAGACAGAAAAAAAAGAATTTAGTCTTTTAGTTGCCTGACATCCCTAATTTAAGCTTGTGTGGCCTTGTTCCAAACCCCAGGAAACAGTCTATTACAATTTCAGAATTTGTATCTTGTACCTCCTTGAGATATCCTTGTAACCATCTTTTCTCAGACAATTGCATGCTTACTTTTGCAACATATTTATACAAACACACAGAGTTCCACAAGTCCTTGTATTAATTTGGTTACCCTTTGTTATTTTTCCACACATTTATAATGCTTTCATTTTATTAAAGTGCACACCAAAACATACCAAACTCCAAATGCAGCTTCATAAGCCTTATCTTCCCATGTTATGTATTATATCACTAAGCAGCCTAGAATTTTGTTTGCTTTTTACGGGTATTTGATTAAATTCTACTATCACCCTCAGATCCTCCTCTTGTTTAACCTGTGTACCACAACCATAGAATCCATATTTTCTCTTTTTCCTTGTCCTTATTCATAGTCCTATCTAACTGTTCTTTCCATTAAATTGACTTAACTTCTTAACTTACTTACACTCATAAAGACGGGGACCTATAGTACCATCTTGGACTATACTGAGTTATTGCAAGTAGCTTGCGTTATCTACCACCATGCTTTGCGCCTATTTGTTTGCAGACACAAATGGTATAGGAAAAAAGGTAAAAATTTAAAAACATGTCTTATGATAAGTGGAAAAATATGCCCAGACAAAAATCTTCCAGTTTCAAGTCAAGTTTGAGACCCAGACTGATTATTCTTCTCCTAACATACTTAGCAACCATGTGGCAAAATGCTTAGTAACTCATGTTTTTTCAGTAACAGCAGTCTTCCACTACAGTATTTGCTCCTTCTCTTTTAACATGAACCAACGTGAACTGTTCCAGAATCATTCACAATAACACAATGGAAAACACAGGGAGTTGCAAAAGCATACATGGATCTACAACATGGCCCTGTCGATAAATTTCAGGAACTACTGATAACAGTTTAAAGCAGCCTGAAGATGCAGTCAACTTCACACTTGATCTTGCACCTCTGTGTATTTTCCCAGCTTTTGGTACACTGTCTTCCAGGCCACCTGTCCATTTTCTTTAAAGGAACACTGAAGTAGACCTACCCTCTCCACAGGTATTCCCACACAGGAATCCTATGTTAATCAGCAGACCATCTGTATCTTACTGTTTACCTGGACTGCTTTCTTAATCCCCTGCTTAATAGTCATCCTTTCCACACCAGTCTTTCCATAGCCTGTACATCTACAGTGTCAGCCTTCACTCCCTATTCCACCTGGGCTGCAATCATTCATAATATCTGCTTTCTGAGTAAAAAGGTTTGTTATACTGAGAAGCTAACAAGGCCCATCATAAACAGTT
This sequence comes from Burhinus bistriatus, assembly GCA_013397275.1. Lineage (NCBI taxonomy): Eukaryota > Metazoa > Chordata > Aves > Charadriiformes > Burhinidae > Burhinus > Burhinus bistriatus. Next base: position 21,897 of record VYXH01008683.1, on the reverse strand, counting down.
TTCATAAATGCACAAGCCTGTCACAGGGCCTACATTTATAACTGTTACTTTCACAAATGCTACCACGCAGTATTGCTATGATGATGCACCTGAAAGAGCAACTGTCTCAGAGGTCTGGAATGAATATTAAGCCTCTGGTCCCCTGCCAAGACTAAAGAATTGATTGTTCTAATTAAAACAAAGCTACACATCTATAAAAAATGAACACAAACACTAGTACAAATGTGTCCATTATTTTCTCTCGTAGCCCCCTAGGGAAAGTGCAAGTTAACATGAACTGTATTCTCTTCTATTTAATCATCAGGTTTTGTAATTCCATAGGACTGGAATATTTCACAAGAAATTTCAGACAGCTGTACTTTCCTTGCATCAGGTGGTAACAGCACTTTAAAATTTGTTAGTTATTGTATTAATTTACATGTGTGAATGAAGGAGGTTATACACATTACCAGTGTTTCTCTCAGGGTAATTCTGTCTAGACAAGTTTTATTCCTAGTTCTCAGTCCTGCACTTGTTAGCATATCTGCTACTTCTGTCTTCACTTTGTCTACAAGAAAAAAAAATCCTCTAAGATGCAATACTGTCTTTAACTAAGATGAAAGATAAATGTGCGTCCCCATTCATACAAATGTAACAAATCATAACCCTCCATAGAGAAGACAGCTGAAGTGAACTTCGGTTTTCAATGAATGACTGACATGAAGATATAAAAGCACACTGCATAAAACCGTGAAAGTAATGTAAAAATGAGTTGTCTTATTACACTATCGCAATCTTCAATGTTCCTTTCATATTCTAGATATCGGCCACTGTTCAAAAAACAGAACAGAGCTCATAATGCTCCTGGTGCAGTTTACAAGGAGAGGTGGAAGAAAAATAATGATACTTATATTCTCCTGTCTTTCATTTCCAAAATAGTATTTAGCAACCAAGATGCATATTACTCTGTAACAGTACTGTAGTTTTCCTCATCTATGACTACAATCCATTTTCTAAACTTCTTACTTCTGCATGTAATACTGTGTAATCTTTTCAGGTATTTCATGTTCCAATGAATTTTAAAATAAGGACAACATTTGAAAAAAAGAGCCCAAGATACACACAACTATCTAATAATCCATTTGCAAGTGTTATTCCTGTAAACACCAATGAAGACGCAAAATTTATCTGCATTTTTTAAACCTACACTCCTAATCTCACTTCTTAAATTACATCTCCCCCTTTACAGTGAGGAAAAGCTGCAGCTGCATCAGCTATAGCCAGTGTGTTCAATATTTTTTTTTTTTTTCTTCTGTCCTCTCAATAAGCATCTCTGCTTCTGTAACTGAAATCTAGGTCTTTAACTTTGCTGTTGGATTTAAGTTTCTCTTCATCTTGATGGATTGATAGAGGAAGTTTTCTGATGCTTAGGGTGAATTTCTAGTGTATTTGTTCAAGTAAGCAACTGGTAACTGTGGTTAAAAATGCCAGACATAGTACTGGCAGATGCTACACAAGTTTCCCTGCAGAGCTCTGCAAATGTATTTCAGTCCTGACCTATAACACTCCTGCTATTCTTGATCTAGACCTCTCCTGTGCAGGGACTGACAGAAGTTATCTGGTATTGTGGCTCTGTGATTTGGACAGATAGCCTCTAAGGACTAAATAGATACCCCAAAAGTCATCTTCACTTGTTTGCTAAGTCAGTTATATGATCAGATATAGATTATGCAAAAGTTAATAGGCATTTTCATGAGTCAGTAAATATGAAATTGTTTTTCAACATCTGGACAGAGTGTATAAATGGTAAAAACAATTTACTTTAAAGGTTATTCACAAACACACAGAAAAAGAAAGAAACCTATACCAGTCCCCCAAAAGGAAACGTGTTTGCAATTAAGGCATACAAAAGCAGTATTTTTTCTTACAACTATATGATATCTTTACATTCTGCATAGAAAATCCGCATGGAGAGTTTCAGCTTGTGCTTACAACTGATGCATCCCATGGAGTCACTGGTGTATCAGTGCTGTTTGCTCAATGTGCGAATTATAAAATGTTTCAGATTATTTTCCAGTGACAGTGGGGAAAAAAAAAAAGTTTGAAGTGTTAGAAGCTATACATACAGGATGTTTAATGCGAACACATTATGAAAAAAGAATACTGTCAGGAGTGCTAGTTTGAAGTGAGCTGGATGGCCAAGCACTTCCTGTCCATTGTCTGTGTGACTGTGGAATACATTAGGGAGAGCACAGAAAATATGTAGAATCAGATCACCAGCATATCTTCACTACTATAAGCTGCCATAGATCTCTTCATGTCAGAGCTATGACAGTTTACACCTGCTGAGGATTTGTCCATAGTGCAGTAAGCAAACTATAGTGCAAGTCAGAGGAGAAAAGATGGATCCCCAGATGCTTATTATGCAAGTTAAGCACAAGTCTAACCTTTTGTTTCTGTTATCTTCGTAATATGGCACAGTTTTGCATCTTAAAATATAGAATTTTAATAATAATTTAGCAGGTTTCAAAATCCTTAATGAACATGTTGCCGTTTTTCTTGGGAATAATATTCTATTACCATATTCAAGATATGTATACTACATTTCTTTAGATATTGTGTTAATGACTAACTTACAAACCTTTGAAAATAAAGTATTTGCCAGCAAAATAGCAACATGCTTAGTTATATTTGTGTGAACAGTATCACTGCAACACAAATTATGATTTTGAGTACATTTGTTTCAAAACAAAGTAGATAGTATTAAAGAGGTATTTATAGCAAATACCTGTATGATGAAATACTGGATGCCACCATGGGAAGTAGATGAGATACTAATCTGACTTATGAATTATGCTAAAGTACAAAGCAAAGTCAATCAGTAACTGGTGTCCTTGGTTAATCAATACAAATAGAGCAAGTGTAGTGAAATCTTACACTGAAGACACACTTTTAACCCTGCGTCAAGATCCAGCTGAATGCTGGACAGTTCCTAACAAATGTATGCAACACATTTTTTAATATTTTTCTTAAACTTGTAATCTTTAAATATCCAAAACACTCACTCAGATGGCAAGAAATGTATAAGAAAGAATTCTGTACCTGTAACACTTCAGTAGAATTAATGGCAAATATGAAAAGTTTTCAAAACTATTTGAATTCTATTTGCTTCCTATCAATCACATGCTAATATGAAAACATTTACTCCTTTTCTTTTTTTTTTTTATAGTATAGCTACAATCCAGTATTTAAGGAAATTACTTGGAAAATATATATCATGGAGTAAGACTTTTGAATTACGAAAAACAGTGTTCACATAAAACATGGAAACATTAAATACAAAGAATAAATGCATTTCTGCACTTAGAACATTATCTCATTTCCCCTAGTTTGGAGCCTAGACAAATTCAGACAGCCTGGTAGCATTCTTACCCTATTCTGGTTACAATTCTTGTCATAAAAAGCATGTCAATATTTAAATACTTAACAAAAATCTCTGAAATCTAGATATATAGCCCTTCATAATAGATTTTGATATCTGCCCATGTGTAGAAAGACAATAAAGTACAGCCAGCCGTTTAGATCTGATAATACTTTAAAGGCCCATAAAGGAAGTTATGGTGCGCTGACCTTGGCTGGTAGCCAGACACCCACCCAGCTGCTCTTGCAGCCCTCCTCCTCAACAGCGTGGTGGAAGAAAATAAGATGAAAAAGCACATGGGTCAAGATATAGACAGGGAGATTACTCACCAACCACCATCATGGGCAAAACATACTCAACTTAGGGAAAATTATTTTATAGCCACTCAAAACAGAGTTTGATTGTGAGAAAGAAAAACAGAAAGCTAAAACACCTTCTCCCCAACTGTCTTGTTCTCAGGCTCATGGTTGTGACACTTCACTAGTAATAATGGCAAATATTAAGTTTTCAAAACTATTTGAACTCTATCCGTGTCCTGGCAGTAACACGCTCATCTAAAAACTACTTCATTCCTTCATTCCCAACTCCTCTAGGAACGGGGATTGCAGTCAGCCCACAACAAATCTCTGCTGCTTCTTCCTCCTCACACTTCTCCCCTCCTCCAGCATGGGCCCTTCAGGATAAACCTGCTCCTGCATGGGGTCTTCTCCACAGGCCACAGTTCCTGTCAGGAGAACCTGCTCCAGTGTGGGCTCCCCATGGGGCTGCAGCTTCCTTCAGGGCATCTCTATCTACTCCAGCATGGGGTCTTCAAAGTACAGCAGCATGGATATCTGCTCCGGCGTGATCCTCCATGGGCTGCAGGGAAACACCTGCTCCAGCACCCAGAGCACCTCCTCCCCCTCCTCCTTCTTTCACATTGCTTTCTGCAGGGCTGTTTCTCTCACATTTTTCCTCACTCCTCTCTCTCATACTCTGCTGTGCAGCATTTTTGTGCTTTTTAAAAAATACTCTTTCCCAGAACCACCACCACCCTGGCCGAGGGGCTCAGCCCTGCCCTGCGGCGGGTGGGTTGGAGCCAGCTGGAACTGGCTGTGTCCGGCACGGGGCAGCCCTGGCCTCTCCTTACAGAGGCTGCCCCGCAGCCACCGCTGAAATCTACACGCATACACCCTATACAGAAGTGAAAAAGCTAAGAAGTTAACATTTCCTCTGATCTCACTCTAAATACAAAAACAATTAAAAAGAGAAAAGAAAGAAATGACGGAATATCCAACCTTCCTTCTGACAACCCTGCTATCAAGAAGCACGCTTAACCAAAGTCTGTCTTTATGATATTTCTACATGTAGTAAGGACTCAAAACAAAAATGGGCTTTAAGCCTATTTATTTTCTGGGACTACCTCTTAGTTTAACATCAAAAGTTTTTTGCATTTTTCACAGCTTGCTTTGTTTTCAGGTATTTACTCCATTTTAACATTAGTCCTTTCATATCTTCCACTTCATCTTTGCAATCCATAAAGCACGAGCACTATCTCATCTCTGGATGTATAACACAGATGCTAAAAGCTGTGAAGAAAAAGAATTACAATTAGCCAAGTGTCTTTCCCATTAAGCTGCAAAAATGACTACTACTGTTCAAGAAACACTTGTTGCACACGAGGTAGCTACTTCCCATACAATACCTAACCATGCTTACCGTAGCAGGTTTCATAGTCTCCAGGTGACAGTCTTGAGAAGTGCAGTCATTTCAACTTGAGCTCCTTATGAATAGCAAAGTGGATTGGAATTGTAAAACCACCAGTGTCACCCAATCCTTTGTCCGGAGGTTTGTCACACACGGTAAAGTCAGTAATCGTTTCCATCAAAGCCATTGAAGAGGCAAGAATTAGTAACTATCAAGCATGATACACATATGAAATCAATAACAGGAATACATAACTTGCCAACTACATATAAATAAATTTTCCTCCTGATATCCACTAATCCAAAGGAAACACTGAAGTACAAATTTACCACAGAGGTGAATTCGCCTTATGTTTTGCTCAGTTTGTTACACAAATTTATGACAAACATTTTCTTACTAAATTGATTATACAGTTTACATCACTCGTCAAGATGACACAGGGCCTTTATTATCTCTACATGGGATTTCCATTCTAAATATTTTAAAGTTAGAAATAGCACACTGCAATCATTACTTTTAGATGAGTGTCCTGTAAAACATATCTTTTGCTATTATTATTAATTTAGGATGTTCTGAACCATAAACTCAGTCATTCAGAAGGCTATGAAGAATTAGAAAATCATTGGTTAGATAACTGGCAAAAGCATATATTTCCCTGTCTAGTAGAAGCACTTATGCACATATTTAGTTTTAAATATATGACTTATTTCTAAATTACTTCTCAAATTTATACATATTTCCGCTAATTTTCATTATTTCTCTAGAATGAGGTGTGCTACATTATCTGCATACATATTAATTCAGTATGATACTGTCTCCCACTTCACTAAAAGCTAGGTCCATGTGAACTCTGTTTTTAAATTGCCTGACCTCAAAGAGAGAAAGTGTTGGTTCAAAATCACAGGTCTCCAGCTAAGAAAAAATTTCTTAACAGCCTTGTGATACAGCATGCCTCAAACTGGTTTGCTTCTGCTTTTCTAACTTATTTTCAAATGTACAAAAGAACACGATACAGAATGCTGAAATTCCACTTGTATTTTGACTGAAAAAGAAAGCGAAAACTCATGAGAACAAGAAGCACCCAGTTTATTAAAGTCAAAACATTAGGAGAAGTGACGTGCTAGCACGTCTGAGAAGTAAGTAAACAAGTGTTCGCTTTCAAAGTTGAATTTTAGTCTTCATGAAATGTGCTGTAGGAAATTCTGGAGATGAATCATCTAACACAAACTGTACGGATTATGTACAGCTTGAGAAGCAGCAGTGAAAAATTTCCTGTGTATCCAACTTCTGTTCTAGACAGAGAGAGATCTTGTTGAGACTCAGGATTTTGATGAAAGAAAAAGAAGAGAAAACCATGTTAAATAACATTATGGAATACAGGTGATTAGGACTTCTAGATGCAGGATGGTTACTGAACAATACAGTGCTAATGTTCACATAAATTTAAAGAAACAGTGGGAACCAATCTACAAAAGTCTAATCTACAACAATAAACAAGGACCAAAAAAAAGATCATACCAAAGGTTAGGTTATTGATCAGAAGTGTTGCTGTTTACTAGCCATCTGACAGCTTACTTTAAATGAGCATGGACCCCAACTTGTTATGTAATACAATTCAAACATTTAAATGAAAAATAAAAAAACCCAAACACCTTCACTTTTGTGAAACCACTAGAAAACTCAGAATTCTGAGATGAAAGAACTAAAAGGCCAAATTAATTGGCTACACTAGTCAAAGATGCTCGCCTTAAAATAAGCAGCAAAGCAAGAAACCTCTGTTTGAAGACTTCCATCTTCCAGAGAAAAACAGAAAACTCACATGCCTCAATATCTGCAAAAGAAAAGCCATAGATAGGGTACTGCAACCAGTGCCCACAGCCAAGCAGAATGGCAACTCTTTTAATACCTATCACTTCAACTCTTCCTGTCAAGCCTTCCCTGGACTTTAGCCCTGTGTGGGTGAGTTGCAGGAATTCTTCAGCCAGTGTAATGGCCATGGTAAGAAAATGTTGATTTAATAATACCGAGAAAGGACAGCATCTGGAGGCATTAGCAGGGATAGTCTCAATACAACTTTACTCATTTTATGTCCTTATAAATTCATCTGAAACACAGATTATTTGATTACCTTTATTATCTCATAATGAAACATACCTACTTATAAATTTATCAGACACTCCTTACAAATTACCTTTTTCCCAAGATTGTTTCAAAATTAGAAACTCCCTATGGCAGAAATAGCAGTGCTGGCATAGATTTCTAGGAAGTACTAGAAAAACGTGCTTTAGAGATCTGTGCTTGCATTGCCAGTCAAATTTTGTACTGCTGGTGACTTTAACAAATGTAGAGATAACAAAGCAACAGATGAAGGTAACTGGTTAAAGTAATTTCTCTCAAAAGACAAATAGCAAACACTGACTTGCTTATTTTATTTCAGAAAGGTTTTGTCTTGAAAATCACCTTCTTTTTTCCTTACTCAGGTTGCTGGTGCAGCTGGAAACTCAGATGAAAAATTAGCTAACAAACAGTCCCCGAGACACATTTGTTCAAAACCTGCTTCATCTTCAGTGGACACCTGAGGAGAAACTAGTTAAAAGCTTGACAGATTCAACACATGGCAAAGCATCTTTTGTTGGCAGTGCTTTAAATTGCTATGAGGGAAGGTGTATCAGTGAATCAGAGGACAGCAGAGGGAAAAAAAACCCCACTGTTACCTCGGTCTTAGAAAAAAGTGTAAGATACAGAATCCCAAAAGTTCAGAAAACCACCAAATTTTCCAAATTAACTAAAAAAAAACTTAAGCAAATCTTAGTTATCTGTGGAAATTTACATATTTTAAGAGTAATTTTACATGTAGTAATAGTTTCACATCAGATAAAAGGACAGATTCTCCCAGTTCACACCTCTGACCTTCAGAAGAGTCAAACTTGAAATGGCATTCCAGAACAGTCATCCTACGTATGCAGGAGAATAAATAAGCCTATTTTTAAAATACAGTTCGATAAACCGATGAACAGGATTATATGATGCGCTCAGATGTGATAGAGAGGTTTGTGCTTGATGACCCAAAGAGTTCTTTTCAGTCCTGTTTCCTACATTCCATTGACATACACCAATGCAGGAAACATCCAGGACTATTCAAATACAAGTGGATCAGATTTAATGAAGTATGGATTAGAGACTCTGAACAAAAAGGATGGTATGTTTGCAAGGCATCTGCAAGTATAACAGAAAACAAAAAAATCAAATTAAATAGGGGTTGCCTGAATGATTCTGTTATAACAGTAATAGCCTCTCCAATATTTGTTGTTTCTTCATGATCTTAGTTCAGGCCATAAGCAAATCTTCCCAAGCTGAACATCCAAGTCAGGTGTTTCTCCTACTACCAAGATCTTATCTTCACATTTAAAACCATCGGTCACAATCTGGCTTTACTATAAATCAGAAGTTACTGGCTTTGGGGTGGCCTTGTAATAACAGCCTTAGAATTGGCTTGCACTGAAGATGTGTTTAAATACTTGGCCAATATATAATAATAATAAATAATTTTAAAAGGGTAAATAGGGATTACGAAAGGGCCTGTGAATATGGGGCACTTAATTTCCTTTTCATTTCCCACTCTTTCTTCCATAACCCTCTTCAGAAAGGGAATAGACAAAGATTACAGGCATAAAGTTCTCAGTATATTAAACAATTAAATATACAGTATCAGCTCAAACACATTCTAGAATGTGTAAAAACATTCTTGTACAGATGTTCTGAATCCTGCCTTTACTCCCATGGGATACTGCCATATCACCCACCCTGCAAGATGGACTGAGTGTGCATGTAGAATGAGTGTGCATGTACAAGCAAACACACCTCTTCACTTCCTTCTCCTGGATATGTAAACGCCTCTATAGGCAGAAACATGCACAGAAAAAAATGATAAACTAAAGACAAAAAGAAATGTCCTATTCTGTTCACAGTTGGATCAAAGAGCATAAGCCTCCCACAAGGCCATCAGAACCGAGAGGAGCCAGGTGTGTTTGGACCATATCAATTCAGTTATTCTGATCGGAAATTCAGATTGTTCCATGTGCAGAACCCACCTCTATGTTCTGGTTTTAAAATGTTCTTTTCGTGGTTAAAGATTCTGTGAGTTCACTATCGGNAGCTCATGTTGAGCCTCTCATCTACCAACACACCCAAGTCCCTCTCCTCAGGGCTGTTCTCAATCCACTCTTTGCCCAGTCTACATTTGTGCATGGGATTGCCCCAACCCATGTGCAGGACCTTGCACGTGGCCTTATTGAACTTCATAAAGCTGGCACAGGCCCACCTCTCAAGCCTGTCCAGGTCCATCTGGATGGCATCTCTTCCTTTTCTTTATATGTATGAAACAATGGAAAAAAACACGTTGGTATGTAAAAAGGTATGCAAATGTAAAGGAATTATTTATCTCTCTTGACTAATCAGACCAT
>VYXH01008683.1:0-12316 GCA_013397275.1 Burhinus bistriatus | reverse complement strand
TCAGAGCATGATTTTTTTTTTTTTTTGGGGGGGGGGGAGAGGAGAGACGTTTAATTTTCATTACAATCTAACTAAAATTATTACTTGTCTCTCTACAGCAATGAGTCAACAAACTTGCTTGCATCTCTTTGTACTCACAAATTATACCCATTTATGCCTGACAACAATCCCGCACACTTTCATTTGCAAAGAGTAAAAAACTCCAAAGTATCTTTCAAAACTCTTTTCAAGAGACAGTTTGATTTATTCTCTTTTTGGGTTCTGTTCAACTTCCTGCTTTCCAGCTTACCTGAATGCTGATGTACAAGAATCCAAGCATTTGACCAGGTAGAAAAGCTGCAGGAAAGGCATGTGGTGTCCTACAGCCACAGGACAGATATGCATATATGTGCAGTTACACGATGGGTACGCCTTCAGACTAGACAGGTCAACTGATGGACAGCAACCATACTGCCAGCCTGATGCCGTGGAAATATACCCTCAGTCAATCTTCTTTGAGCTTGGATTTCTCTCTAAGAGACACAGGCCTGGCTGTAGTGCAATAACCTGGCACCTTTCTCTTCAGAAATAGTCGAAAGCCAGAGACATATTGTACAGCTATGCTGGGAATGTGTTACAGTCAATCTCTGTGTCAGAGAATTAGGAGGTGAGGTGTAGAGAGTAAGCCTCACAGTCACAGCATGGGAACTTTACAGGTTTTTCTTCTGGAAAGAGAAAAGATGAATGGTTATGAGCACCTTTCCTTTCTGGAGGCAAGTCTGAACAATAAAGGCTGTTCTCATATGTCTAATTCCAATCTCACACTAGAGAGAAAACCATAACTAATATTTCCAGTGAGGCTATGAAGACTCTGCCTGAAAAAGGCAGGCTCCTGCTAAAAAAGCATGATAGAGTAGGCATGAGGAAAGACTGGCTCTATTCCAGGTTCCACTTCTAACACAGAGCTCATTTAACTCTTTTATAATAGTATTACATTCAATTGTCCTGTAACAAGTTTGCAATGGGTATTTTAATCCAAAAGCAGGTTTAGTGAAGGGAGCTACAAGTCAAAAATATTCATCTACCTCTCCTCATTAATCGTAATGCAGTTTAGATGCTCTGACCATATGCATTCTTAATAAAAACAACATTTGCAATCACAGGAATGATCCGGTTTTAATAAATATTGTAATTTTTACATTTTTTAAATAAAATGGATAACAGGTGTGTTCAGCAAAAAGGACACTTTTTTTTCCTATGTAAACCTTTAAAATGTTATCAGGTCAAGGACCTAAAATAATCCATCTTGATACCAATCATCACAATCTTAAGTTATTAATTATATTACAGAAAAAAACATTTTTAATTACTCTACCTTAATCATGATTTTATGGAATTGCTACACAATGATTCACCATAATTTTTTATTCATTTACTATGACCAAAATTTCTTACAAGCACAAAGTAATTATTTCACTTCCACAGTATCTTACCTAATGATCTCAAAAAGTTAAAAATTGTCAGCTAATTAATTCTAACAACACCCCTATAATTTGGTAAAGGTTATATAAGCATCACTTCAGCCCCCAGCAAAATGCCTTATCCTCTGATGCGAAATGCAATAGCTTACTGAAAGGTCTCAGTAGAATAATATTTTGGGTCTTTTCTACCACATGCTCAGCAGTTTCTATTATCCAGTTTTAGATTGTTCGGGATCTTACAAAGTCAGACACGAAATGACTTCAGAGAACACATATGTTTATGTAGAAGGGGTCAAGAAACACATGTGGTTCTCTATAGAAGGCACAGACTTAAAAAAGTAAAAATTTGGAATTAATATAGACTATGCATGTTTGACCAGATGTACTTTTCACATTAGCAAAATGACTTAGCCATAGTGTTTGTTACTTTTACATTCTGGGACCCTTAGTGCAATTATTGCACTAGTAATTTAACTGTTACACCATCAACTTGCACATGCTAGCTTAAATTGCTAGCACATGGCAATACCTGTAGGTTTGTAGAAGACATGGTAAGTCACATGCTTCTGGCAAGCACTTCAAAAAAGCAGGTTCACTAAGCATACATTTGGCACAGCTAATTATAGAATCAACAACACAAAACACAGAAGCACAACAGATGACATTCTTGAACCATCCTGATTTGCATTGGGTAAAAACCCCAAAACCTCTTAAGAAATACGGTCAACAAGCGATCCTGTTTCTGTAAAAAAACATTAAAGCACCAGGGAAAGAACTGTCTGCAAAACTATTCCCAATGCATCAAAAATATGAGGTTTCTTATAAATCTAGAAGCACAGGTTATAATTCTCAGTGATTCTGCAGACACTGCAGCACCACTGTAGCCACAAAGCAGCCACTAGCCAATTTAAATGACAGGCTATCCTGCAGGTCTCAGGTCTAGTTTACAACTACCTTCAGTTTTGGTCCATGTCTAGATTTGGCATGAAAATCCTGAAACAGCTAATCTTTTCTTACAAAGAGGGGAAACAAAAAAAAAAAAGCAGTTCATTTGGGACAAACTGAATCCTTTGTGCTAAACTATGTGCTGTGCTTTCTGAGGGGCACAGTATGCTTCCTGAGAGGCAAAGCACACAGGAAAAAGTTCATGACGCCTTTGCTCATGCTGCATTTTGAATTGCTCTAATATAAAACAGCTTTTCCATGGTGTTGATGGACCACACAACATTACGAAGACACACAGACCCCTCCTTTCATTCTGTCTTCAGTCTCTTCCACTCTCTGATTTAGAAGCGTATGGAGAAACTGGATAGAACAGGCGATATATATTCGTACATTTAATTTAGATGCTGTAGTTACTATGGCTTTTCAGATTTTGAGAATTGTATGCCATGTAGACCTCATACTATTTAGGAATGCCAGGCCATGGCTCCCTAGAAAGACAGTCAAGAGGTCACTAAAGCTTAATCAGTTCCATAATCACAGTGCAGTTCATTCCCTGAAAGAACTTTCCCCTGTACCTCCAACAGCCACACAACCAAAGATCAGAAGAATGACCTCTCTAGCTCACAGGTCTGACTCAGCTCCTGGGCCTGTTTTCTAAAGTGCTGTCAGTGTGTGAGCCACTTACTAAGATCCTGAGAAACAGTGTACAGGGTGATCATGAATCACCATAGCAGAACCAAGCAAAAGACAGTGTGAAGCAGGTGTGAGCAGAACAAAGACTTTAGGGGAAAAAAAAAAAAAAAGAGTACAAGTATATAGGTGAAAAGGGTATTACTGCATTTGCTTCCCCCTCTCCTTTTTCCTAAATTTTTTTTGGCAGTTATTTTCTGTTTTCCTGCCACTTTGTGCCTCTTAAAACACTTTAATGCAAATCTCAACATTAAAAAAAATTCAGAAAATCTCCAAAAGGACAACCTCTGCCTCCTTTCAGAAGGGACCAAGAAATACTTTTGCCCTCCACCCTCAAAACAGGGAGGGAAGCACAGAGTGAAGAATTTTCTTGAATCTTCTTCAATCATTTTTCTAACATGCTGAAAATGTGCCTCCTGCTTTCATCTTCCCTGTCTCTACTCCTTCCCAATGTTTGCTTTGTTCTTAAGATAAAATAGTGCATATCATTAACAGTCTTTAATGGACTTACTATTGTTTTGATTTTTTTTTTTTTCTTTCAGCGCTGTAGTTTGTATCTGCAGCTGCTTACAAAGTATTTCAAACAACCTAAAACAAGTGGCCTGAATGATTCAAGATTATTGGTAAGGGCACACAAAGCCTTTCAACTCCCTGAGACAAATTAAAATGCATCATAAGAGGATAGTGATGAAAGCCATAAGCAATTATGTCCTAAAGTTTTATATGAAACAAATGTGGTGTGCTCAGTGATCTATTCCATATTGAGAAACCCACTGCATGTGGCACTGGTTAACAGGAGCTGGCAGTCTCTAAAGAATGGTTGCAGAACCAGTGCTTTATGAAATGAATTGCTCTTTTAGCCCTGAAAAAGGTGCTTTAGCTCAGAATTTACACACTGCATAAAGATGTGTTACGTGTGGCAAGCCTTTATGCAGAGTAGTAAAGATGCGGACCAATTCCATGACCACTTAACCCTTCTTTGCTGCTCAGAGATCTCTATGAAGTTTAACAGTATGAATATTCATAGTACCAGATGGTCTGGAATTTAACTACCCAGAGGATGGAGTGGGAGGGAAAGGAATAACGTTTACCTTCACTGAAATAATCAAACTATATAATACATTTTAGTCAGAGTATTCTTTTTTTTTTTTTTTTCCCTAATTGTGCTTCCTTCTTTTTACAAAGGCACTGCCAGCAGGCAGCCCTGATAGCTGGCTCCAGGAAACCAAAGGTGCCAAGACACAGGGAGAAAGGGGACCGCACCTGCTCTTGGACTGAGCCAGCAAAGAGGAAGATACAAACAAATACAACTTGTGTGTGCTCAACCCACCTGGCCACAGGTCCCTTACAATTATCCTTCCTGACAATGTTGTAGAAGAGAATGCATAGAGATCACCTCAGTCACTGGCTGATTATTGCTACCAGCCCTCATACTACTGTTCTGATATATGAGATCCTTTACAGCTGATGTCCCCAGACCAAGGCTATTGGCCTCTGAAGAATACCATAAGAAAATGAGCACTACGTGTAACCATACATTTCACATATCCTCCAACTGGTTCTAGGCATATGTTTCATTTCCACCAGAGACGCTTTAATTAGTTGAAAGACAGAAAATGAAGTATTAAAGGGTGCCTGGAATGCCTCACATCAACCAGTGTAAAGACCAAAAAAATCTGTTAATGTTCTAGACAACTTTGCTCCTAATTTCTTATGTCATATGTTTCTGGAACCCAAAGCTAAATTCAGAAAAGCAACACCATTCAGAGGACAACACACCATAACATGTACTTGGACATAAAGCAGGAATGAGGATCAAAACCGACAGATCAGAATAACCACAAGCAATAATTCTAATTACTCAGTAATTTTAAAAAAGTACAGTACTTTATGGTCCATAATCCTATGCATCACCTGCTATTACACTTCCATTTTTCATTTGACCAAATGTTGCCTGCAGATTAGCAACACCTTTACTCCAATACCTAGTAAAATTGAGACTCCAATGGAAGCTTAATAGGTAAACTCTAATCATTCAGTGATTAGTCATATTTCATGCAAAGTGCCTACAAAATTCAGAGCACAAAAGGGAATAATACCTAAAACTATCATAGTAAATTAAATTCTTCTCTGCTTCCAGTACTCTTAAAGAGTTTTAAGCATATTTTAGCTTTGCAATAATAAACAGTGACAATTTGTTTTTCAGAGGATTTTGGGTAAATAAAGCTATCATTAAATCCACCCTGAGTACAGTCATCTGTAGACTCAGGCACTCAGAGAAATGCTCTGGGAACCTTTGAATGCTTCTTGAAATGTTAAACATTACGGTTCCTCATACGTTTTTCTGGGCTCTGGCGCAGTGTGCAAGTACCAAACGATTTTGCCCCGCTTTTTGCTATTCCTGTGCATTGTGCACCCTCTACTGGTAAAAAAACATATTTCTAAGTACTCAAACTCTTCCCTGGCTTTACCATCAATGCAAGAAAGACCTTTTATTAAATGTATTTTTGATTATTTTCCCAGGCATTTCAGCTCTCTTTTACTTCGTGTCACACAACAGCTGAACAATCTATATGAATTTTTAATTAAGGTATTAACACCTTAAGTAGATTGTCACAATGCTATTATTGTGCAGGTAGTATGTGGTTTCGTGAGAACTCTGTTATAATCAAGATCAGTCTTGCCATCTCTATATTAACATTATACTTACTTACCCATAATCAATAAACGGCTCTCAGGCACTTGAAATCTGAAAGCCCAGTCCTCCTGCTGCAGACACACTGCAATATCCCTTAGCTTAGCACAATTTTAATGTAGTTTGCACAATGTTGAATATGATTTTGTCTAGATTTTCTGGTGTACCTAGAACACAAAGTAATGATAATCAGGAAGGCCAAAAGTTGCAGAAAAGAAGCAAAAAAGAATCTAAACTCATCAGCCAAGAACTAATCCTAACCATACAAAGGGGAAAGAAAAAAAAAAAAAAAAGAGAGTAACTTTCTCCTGGTTTGAGGTAAAACAGCACCAATTTTNAAGCGGAAAAGCATAGAGGGGTCACATCTGCGGGGAGGAGCGGACAGGACAGGTGACCCAAAACTGACCAACAGGGTATTCCATCCCATCTGCCTCATGCTCAGTATAAAAGCTGAGGGATCAAGGGGTTCACCTCTCTTTCTTCAATGGCCAGTGTCCAAGGAGGACTCAGTTTGTTCATCTGCTTTTGATCCCAATCCATGCATTCCTGAATCCAGTTCCCATCCATCCAGTCTGGGACTGTCCCTGTGCCTGCTGGTGACGTGATCATGTCATCCTGGGAGCTTGATACGGTTTTGTACATATTTCATTATTTCCTTTTTATTTTATTATTATTTCATTAAAGTAGCTTAGTTCCCTCTAAGCTCGTAAATCTCTCTCTCCTGCCTCTCTTTGAAGAGAGGTAGGGGAGAACATCTGTCATCCTGCCTGAGTGACCAATCCAGCCTAAACCACAACAATATTTCATTATTTTCTTTTTAATATTAATTTATTAATTTATTAATATTTTCATTGAAGTAGTGTGGTTTTTTTCCTAAACGCACTAATCTCTTTCTCTCTCTTCCTCCTCTCCTTGGAGAGAGAGAGGTGGGGGAGAGCATCTGTCATTCATTTCAGTGGCCAGTCTGGCCCAAACCATGACAACCTTAAAAAGCAGTTGTAAGAAAATTCAAGATTCTGGATGAGACAGAAGAATTCAAATTACTGTTCTCAACTACATGAAGGTATTTAGAGCAAATACATCCTTACCCTAAGCCAGAGGGATTGGTAGATATCTTACAGAGGGTTAAGGGATGTCATACATAGCAAAGCTTGCAGCTGGTCTGCAGTGTGCCTGTATCAGACAGATGCACTCTGAGATGGCAGAATTCCTCTAATTTCTGTAAACCATCAAACCAAAACAAAGAGAAGATTATATCCGATTAGCTTCTACTAAAGATTGTAAGTAGTTATGCTGTGCTGTTAGTTTATACTAGCAGGACATAAAGGCCTAGTTTTAGAAGTGTATGTACTCAAAATGAGTTGACAGATACCCAGCTGACACTTGGCACCACCCCAGTAAAAAAAGATTTTCCTGACTTTGACAAAAACAGGGTGTATTTTTTTATGTTGTTGACAGTTTTTCAGACAATCTGTACCATGAATTGCATGCAGTTGTTGTCATAAATGTATTTCATTCAGCATCGTGCAGCATTTGAACTGTTTCCAAAAGGAGAATTAACTCCATTCTTTGTTTTGAATAAATCTATGTTCCCATAACAATTGATTACAACATTGCCTTTATAATAGTTAAAATGGATTACCATTAAAATCAATGTACACCAACTCAAGCATTTATATAGCATTTACAGAAAGGGGCCCGATCCTAGGCTTCTTCTGAAGTGACTTCTTTGCCGTAAAATAAACATTTTTTGGTAAACACTTAGTAATTAGTGCTTATGTTTGGTTTTTTTTTTCCCTACCAAACACCTCACCTCCTTTGGAACTTCTTCCACAGTCCTCTTGTAATCAGTGCAAATACCTAACTTAAATTTCTTCATGCTATTTAAGCATAACTGGAAATTATGTTAATATTCACAGGGTACATTAACTTGTTTTTATCCTGATACTTTTCCTCTCTACCTTTTGCAAATGGTTCTCCATAGTAACAAGAATGAAAAGCTTTCCCTTGCAAGTGTTGTTCTGTGACAAATTTCAATTAAACAAACCATCTGAACTTACATTTCAAAACCAAAACATAATTTAGTATTTGCAAAGAAAGAGTAAATCACACACAAGAGCAGGTACTATACAGATTCTGTACATGTTTAAGATGGCGACTTTAAACTATAGATGACAAATTTAGAACTAATATATGTACCCAGAGCAAATGCATATCATACATATGTGTATATATAGAGATAAAAACACACACACACATTGCTTTGCTGTCTTTCAGCCTGTTTTGCTTGCTTAGTAGGATGAGAAAAGCATCCATTCTCTATTGTGCATATACAAATATTCTTGGAGTCACTACCTTACATATACACAAAACCAGGTAAATACACACTCCCTAGCTTCTGTACTGCAAACCACGTATTTTATTATAAAATTGAAGTAGCATACACAATGTCAAAAATTTGTTTACACATGAAATCCCTTTATCTGGGATGATATTTTTGTTTGCCTTAAGCTCTTCAGAAATTGGACTGATCCACTGGTTTGTACTATCTCAAATCTCACGAGCACCCTCTATTGACTGAGGTTCTCAAACCCTGCTGCTAACTTGCAATGGTGAACAATTGTTTATGTTCGTAACATCTCCCATAACTTGCCTGCACTCAGACAAAACTGCATGATTAACTATTAATTTTTTCCACTGATTCATATACACTATTTGTTGCTGTGATTCCTTTGACACAAACAGGTACTAACACCCAAATCTTTTACGCATCCCAAACATCTCTTCTATACATACTGCAACATGCATAGCATAGTACTATCACATGTGCTCTACCATTAGGTTACACCACCAGTTTTACATGAGCCAGTTCAGGTACTAGCAGTCTAACTGGAGTCATGCTCATAACCAGGCAGTTTAATCTAGCTCTCAGCTATGTTCTGCTGCTGCAATTGAGAGTTTACTAGTACAGAGACAGCTATTGTAAGAGCTCAGGAACACCTAGAAGGCAATATAGGCACACTCTTTGCCTGGTCAAAAACACCGCTAAGGAAATGGGTAAAAACCAAGGGGTGCTGATTGAAAGCAACTCAGTATTTCTGTGAAAACCTTGAAATTCCTTAAATACAACATCAATTTTTTCAGATGTTTAGTAAAAACAACTGAAATAGCTTAAATCAAAACACAGCATATGCTGCTTTCTCACTTGCTACATTTCATACAAGAAAAGAGTATCTCAGTACCTCTTTTTTAAAAAGTAATACATTTGTATATTTTTGCTTTAACTTACATTTCTGCTTTTTAAACTCAGTTTCAAGTCAGTGAAGAAGCCAACAAATACAGATTTAATTATACAGAAAACATGTTTTAACTGCAGTGCAAATTCAATACCAAAAATCCAAAGAAAGCAGCCCTGCTTGAAACATGTACCTATCAATTCATTACATTGACTTGAAAAGAGTTGTACTTTAATCTGATACATAGATTACCAAAGGCTAGCATTGATAAAGTTGTATATTTCAGTCTGTAAGTTTTACTGAAAAACTGATCATCTGTAAGACACTTACTTAACATCTCTTTTTTTCTTCTCTAAATGACACAAGCATTAGGAGCCCCTTAAACTCTTTTTGCTAACCATACTAATCTGCCATCTACTGAAAACTTCTAAGATAATTTGAATTCAAACCAGAATATTAAGGATCAGCTGATACCTAATGAAAACCTTGAGAGACTGCAATTGAGACACAGTATTTTTATATCACATCTTTTCTAGGTTTCTTCAGTCTTCTTCCTCTTACTAAATAAAGCTGAATCAAGGCAGACTCAGTGATCCAACATTGGGAAGTCATGATTAGACAGATCAGAAACAACATTTCTTTCACTGAAACTACACTTAAAAACAATCTTAGCAATTTGCTCTGTAATTAAATGTCTAAATGTAATTTAGCACAATATGAGGGGAAGCCAAATTATGGCCTTCAAGATAAACTCTTTCAGTAATGTTTTTTTTTAATGCTGTTTAAAACATCAATAGATTCATGAGCTTTGACAAAGAGCATTGTGTTAGCAAAGAGACAACAAATCTGTAATAATGTCATCAAAATTACCATAAACTGTGATGTTGGTGTGTCTGAAATTTTATAACCATATTTATTTTATCAGTTTTTACTTTCACTTATTTTCTCTATTTATTCTTACATAAACTGTATACAATCGTTCACAGTTCCATCTCAATGCAAGCACAGAATAAGCTTGCTATGTTATACAACAAAATACAATCTTGCTTATGAAAATAAGTTCACAAAACCTTCCACTTCACATTTTCAGCAGGAGAAATCTCTTGAAACAAGGCTGTGACCAATATCTCATTATTATTTACCCCAAAATCACCAGACTTCACTGATTTGGGGGTATTTAACTTACTTTTTGCTGAAGAGCAGACACTATACAAACACTGGCTGATTACATACATCAGAAACACAGCTCTTGCTAGCACTGCCACCTGCTGTTGATGTTAATTTTGTTTCCTGCTCAATAGTTAAAATCACCTATTTTGTACAACTAATTTCACCTAGTCTATAATAAAGACATATAAACAACATTGATTTTTTTAACCATTTTAAACACCACTCATTGTTACAGTTTCTGTTGGCAGCAGATGCATAATTATCTTCTCATGCTTTTTACAGCACACAATAATCACAGTAAAGAAGCAAGACCTTCTGCCTACTTTGGAAGTTTTTGTTCAGGATCCTGTATGTGTTTCTTAATAAGCTGTAGCAGAATAAAAATTAAAAAGTAAATCAACTAATTATAAATTTATTAAAATCATGTTATTTTGTTTAAACCTGACAAACCTAGCAGAGAAATTCAAGACACGTTAAAGAAATAAGTTCTACTATTCTTTAGAAAGTAGACCAACTAAATGTGTTGTGGGATTTTATTAGTTCTTCAGTTAGGCCTTCAGCTTTACAGTATCAATAGAATGCTGAGAATTTAATCTGAGGGGGCTATTATCCAATGAAACAATTACAGGTTTCCTTTGCAACTGTCTTTGAAGCTATCCTAAGTTTCTGTATAGAAAAAAATGCAGACAAATTAAAGAATAATTTTATTTCTGAAATTCAAACTTGGAACATGTACATTCTTTAGTTTTATGTATGTTTATAGATATGCATTTGTACATGATATTGGTCTTTTATTTATATATAAATGTATATGTTTGATGTATATAAATATATTTAAACATATAATGCAGTCCTAAATCTACTACTAAATTTCAGGGGGTAGTAGCTTAGCCATGCTATCCCAATGACTGGCTTATACTGCTGCTCAGAATATTGAGTTGGAAGGAATAACTTCCTTTTCCAGTGCCTGGTCTTGAAGGCTGAATTCAAGGAAAAGTTCATCACTAAAATGGTTGGAAAGAAAAAAGATGGACTGTGAGATAAAAAGCAACTGACAATCTTTTTGGGCAGATTTGAGGAATCAACCTGAGGATTTGTTTCTACTCTTTCTTCCAGTCATTATGCTGACTGTAAAGAATCCTTTATGTATACTACTTTCCTAAAACAGACCGGAATTATAGAAAGAGGGATTGGGCTGACAGAACAAGGACTTGGCATTGTTAAGACACAATAAGAATATAAATGACATTTGTTAAGAAAAGAGTAGAATAAGCAGTCAATATGGTGATGACAACACTTAGGTTCAACTATTTCCTATGAAGAAGATACAGAGAAGAATATGACAGAGTTGTACTATGAGTGACATGAAATAGGTAAATGAGAAACAACTGTTCACTCTCTTCTAATGCAGTAAGAATCAAAAGATTGCCTACTAGGCAGCAGGTCCAAAGCAAAAACACCACCACAAAAAAAGAATGTTTTTTTCCAAACAACTTGGCAGTTAAGCTGTGGATCTCCTTGCTAGAGAATGCTGCAGATGCTAGAAGTTAATAATTTAGGAAAAAAAAAATGTTGAAACCTTTCTGTTTGAAAAATTCATTGACTGTTAATGACTACCAATGCCACCACTAAGGTATTCTGCAAATTATTGAAAGCAGGTCTCAGGAAGAGTTCTTGCATTCTTTAACACCATGGGATATGTTTTTAATCATTGCCAAAGAAGTGACAGACATCTTGGACTAAACAAACTGAGCAAGCACCAGCCTGAAAACAAGAAAAGTCAAACTATCTGAGAAGAGTAATAGAAAAAAAAATTACAACAGGAGGTCAACAGGCAGGAAGTAGCAATTTGGATGACTACATTGAAGACTTACTTAACTGTAACTGGGTGGGATAAAAATACAGAAAGAAATGGGGGTAAGATGAGGAATAGTGAGAAAGAGGAAAGGAATATAATAAGCATGAAACCTATGGTAGGAATCAAGACTGAAGACATAAGCTGATCCAGGAGATGGGCAAAAGGTTTACACTGGCAGATACAAAATGAAGTTCCAGGATGGCTACAGTAAGGGTATGTGGAAAGAAAGTGTCAGGTTTTTTAAGGGTATCTGGTCAAGGAC
>VYXH01008682.1:0-54514 GCA_013397275.1 Burhinus bistriatus | reverse complement strand
AAGGAGGCTGGAGAGAGGTGGGGAGTGACCTCTTCTCCCTAGTGACAAGTGATAGGATGAGAGGAAATGGGTTCAAGTTAAGCCAGGCGAGGTTTAGGTTGGATATTAGGAAAAATTTTTTCACTGAAAGGGTTATCCAACATTGGAATAGGCTGCCCAGGGAGGTGGTGGATTCGCCATCCCTGGAGGCATTTAAAAAAAGGGTAGACCTGGTACTTGGGGATATGGTTTAGAAGTGGTTTTGTCAGGTTAGGTTAATGGTTGGACTTGATGATCTTAAAGGTCCCTTCCAACCTTAACAATTCTATGATTCTAATTACCCAGTGCCCAACGGATTCATTCCCATACTGCTCCTCTAAAAAAGGGTGCTCAGCCTTGCAAACCAGCCAGGTTCCCACATCACTACCTGCTTTGCATGTGGACAGACCACAGCTGGCAGCTGCGGGTGCAGGGGGGAGAAGCAGCCTGACTTTGGCTCCTCTGCACACGCAAGGGATCTGAGCAAAGGCCTCGTGCCTGTTTCCTGAAGTCTGAGTAAATATTACCTGCATTTCATAGCATTAATGTGACATGCAATGCAGTAGCTAATGGTAACATTTTAGATATTACTGATATTTCAACTCCTCCCGGCAGCAAGCCTCAAAGTTACAAACGCTGAGATATGGCAGATGGAAGTTACCATCGTGTTTTTCACAGCATGGAGGCGTGCATAAGTTTGGTTTGCTACAGCTTTAAAATTTACTGTTCCTCCTCACTGGAAAAAAATACATCATAGGAGCCTGAGTCCTGGAGCCCTGAATTACAGACACACACACGCCCCCCCCAACACTAGACCCCTGCACAAGACCAACAGCCATCTCCCCTTGCCCCCTGACAGCACAGGGGTAGGATCATTAACCTGCCCTTAGGTGTGCCTACCCTGGAGTCTCCTTGGCAGCCAGAGAAAAGCAGCACTTTTAAGGCACCAATCATTTGCCCTATTTCAGGTACCTATTTCAGGCTGAAATGCATTGCAGATGGTTTGAAGCCTCCGTGACACTGCCAAAGGCAGGCAACCAGCATTGCCGATCTTGTCCTACCAACAAGATGCACCATGCTCTTTCCCAACACATGTGCAAAGCAAGTTCCCAAAACCTCTCTCTCCCCACCTCCCATGCCAGCTCCACACTCCCTTCACTTCCATTTCTAGTATTTTCATACTGCCCTCCTCTGAGCAACGGTCTCCAGGCTCTTTGCAAATGTTTTTCCCTCAGAAGAAAATGCCATGCAGAGGCATTTGTCAAAACGAGACCTGTGTGGCCACCCCCGTGTCTCCTGGAGGCTGCAGGCAGGCGGGCTGGACAGTAGGGACCCAGGCCTGCAGGCTGGGCTCCGTGCAGAGAGAAGCGTTTGACTCTCAAAATTAAAAACAATTGTGGGAGTAACGATATGATTACTTTTTCCAGATGCAAGATGTGCTTGCCTAACAGGTGCCTAACAGTCTCCATTTTTTTTACAGAAGCCAAAAGTGCTACTTGCGAATAATTGGGTATGCTCCTATTGCCAGCTGCTGGTTTTGAGGCACACTCAACCATCACATGCAAAAGTCCCTTCCCAAATGCTTGCAGCAGCTGGGAAGTACAAATGGAGGCGGCTCAGCCCCTTGCACCTACATTTTTGGGGACAGAACAAGGCTGATCCCCCTACAGCACCCATCCCTCCTCACCACCATCTCCACGCAGACGGCTCCAGCCTCTTCTGGGCAGGGGACGTGCAAAACCAGCACATCGCCTTGATGGTCTGTTTGGATGAAGACTCACAGGTGTTGTACCTGTTCTGCACTACTTTGCAGTTTGTGCTTCTGCTTGTTGCCAGAGCAAAACGCATGGAGCAATAATTGGTATTTGCAATGTGCCCATTGCAGCTGGAAGTCGTGGCTAGGCAGATACCTTGTGCCATCTCTGCCAGATGTGTGTGACCAGATTCTCAGGCCATATAAATGCATATTCATCAGCCAGCTTGGCTGAATTCACTAATTCAAGGCCATGACTTCATCAGCTGTGGACCAGGTGTCTAGTTTCTCTCTGGCGACTGTCAGATCTAACATGTCTTCCTGCACACAGGCACTACCGCAGCTTTCTGCCCTTGGTCAAAATAAGGGCAGTGACAGACACCCGGCTCTGCCCCGCGTCAGGGACCTGTATTGACACTGCTGGCATGGGCACCGGGCAGCCCCAGTGTGGCTGGGCTGTCAATGGCTCGGCACTGACAGCAGTAATCATAGCGACAGCAATGGATAATTACAGCTCCTAAAATTTCATTCAGAGTGCAATATCTTCTACAGTCATTCCCTGCTCAGAAGTCAGTCCCTCGGGAGGTGGGAGCAATAAGTATTTGTCAATCATAAGCTGGAAATGGAATGATAACAGAGCCTTAGTGTGAAAAGCCCTCTCCAGCCACCTCCCTGCGCTCGCCCCCCCCTCCAACTGGAATTGCAGAGATCTGTGCCAGACACCAGCAAAGCAGTGCAGTATCAGTGCTCTCAGAAAATAAAATACAGCAATGAGCTAGGACCAGCTTTGCCCTCACATCAGCTGGCAGCTTGGGGTGACGTGCTCCAAGTTTCAGGTTTGAAATATGGTAAGCTGCACTGTGCGTGCCTATCACATGTCTATAAATGTTTCACAGTACTCTGATTTCTTGTTGGAGGGGAAAAAAAAAAAAACATCAGAAGGAAATAACTGATTGAAATGATTGTATGAAATAGGGACAGCATGAGAGCGAACGGGTGATGCAGAGGCACAGGCTGCCCAGAGTGGGCAGAGAGGTCAGGACAGGGTTGGCAGCTCGAGGGATGAAGACAGAGAGCCAGACCCTCCCCTCCTGGAGGGCGGTCAACACTCCTTTGGTTCCTGTACTGTCATTATGGCTCACTTGGTCTAAATTTATCGCTGCTCGGTGTAACTGGACAGGAAGCATTACCACAATGCCCTGGGAGCCTGGAAAAGCTGGATAGACATCGTCAACGCAGCCCTGAGCAAGTGACCAGCAGCAATTTGACTCATACCTCCAAAAGACAGAAGCCAGTTTGCATCATTTTCTCCGCTATGAGCTTCATCCTATGAAGACGCTGAGCAGCTGTGAGCTGGGACAGCCCAGCCTTCTAGGTGCACAGAGTGCACAACTCCATCGGAGAACAACAGAGGAAGATGGTCCCCATCTCACATTTCGTGTGAGTGGAAAGCCTGCCCCATAGTCAAAGCATCATCTGTTGTGACAAGGTCTGCACACTCCTTGCAGATGTGTCCTGAACCAGGCCCCACTGGAAAGAAGGTTACCAGACCTTTGGTCTGGCTTGGGATGATAACTCGTATCTCCAAGTTTGTCCAGTTTGCAATGAGCTAAATCCCCGAAATGCTTGACCTGACATGGTCTCCCCTAATGCTGACAACCTGCTTTTCCTTAGCCTTACTCATTTTTTTTTAATCTTCAAAATGTTAATAACTTTCTTTAAAAGACCAAAAAAGAACCAAAAAAACAAAACAAAAAAACCCCAAACTGCTACCAAAACCCAAACAACCTAAAAAAAAAATCCCAAAACAGAGAAGTCTTAACCAATACAACCATAGAAAATAAAAGCAAGACAGAAGATATTAAATCTCTGGGACAGCAGAAGCACTTTCCAACAGTCAAGAAGACCTAATTCTTTATAAGCAAATTTCCTCCTCTGCTTACAAAGTAATTAAACCTTTATTGTTCAAAACCCAACCCAAGCCCAACTATAGGGCCACATCATGCATTGGGTGAGTTTCCCTTTGAGCTGAGCTCATTCAGCCCAGCATCTGCACCATGCACAGCCAAACTGCTCATCCCACGGCAGAGAAGGGAATCAAACCTTCTGGGAAAAGATGCTCAGGGCAGAAGAGGCAGGAGAATAGAAAGTTCAAGGTTTCCTGCTTCCTTGGAGTATGAGGGACAGAAGAGGAGGGAGGAATCCAGATGTGTGTTTGCCTACCCACAAACACTCTAGGCAGGCATGAAGCCTACAGGCTTTGCAATAGCTAAGGAGCCCCGTTGCCGCCCTTCCACCCTTGCCAGCCAGAAAGGCACAGTGTTTCTCCTATTTGATTCATCAGGAACAGCCTCACTTCCAATGCCAAAATGCTTAGCAAACCCTAAAGGCATTTCACAGGCGTTTTGGCAAATCCTCTTTACTTAGCTGATGACCTAACTCTTTATTAGCTATTATTAAATAAGTCCTGTAGCCATATCTTTCATGATATTCCATATTGTATAAGAATCTATATAATAACAATCCCATAGAAGTTATCCTTCTTATATAGGAATCTACAGGCTTCCTTTAAACTGCTTTCAGTAAGAAACAAGTATTAAATCCAATGAGAGGTTTCCTTATTTCCTAAGAGTGTATAAATATAGGGGAGGTGGGGTGACAGGAGGGAAGCAGTGCTTTGAATGTCAGGCGGACAAAGGAAACCCTGGAATGATTAACTGGAAATACTTTTCCTGAAAACAACACGTGGTGTTGTAGGTGACAAACCTGTACGAGCGCTCGACCAGCAGCCAAAGCGCTGGTGTGCGTATCCCCAGGAGGCTGTGTGCCGTGCACTGCCAGCACACTAAAAGGCAGCTTGCGAACATCACCCCAGCACTCGACAGCAGCCACCCCCGACCCTGAGAAAGGAATCTGTATTTCTGCTCCACATTCACACAGACTGCCATAGGAATTGAATCTTACTGCTTATAAGACCTAGATTCAGAAGATCTTCTCTTTATTCAGCCCAGAAATCAGTTTACCTGATTCAGATACTGGTTATAGGGCTGGATCAACCCTTCACTCTCAACAACACAACGACTTTAATACTCTTCCTCATTTGATCTGGTCATGAATAAAGCTCCCCCCCCGCCCCGTGTTGTTCTTTGTTATTCTGTACCAATCAACTTAAATGAGCACGCTGTAAATGACAGACTGAAGTCTTACACAACAGACTAATTCTGCTGGACAAGTATATTCACACTCTGTTAAACTTCCAGCTGAATTCAATGGTACACCTCAAAGGAGTTACATACGTGTGATTGCACGTGCTAATCACAACCTTTTGACTCAGGCTATTTCCTCTTCCCACTATTCTCACTGGAAACCCCTCATCACACAATGCTTTATTTCTGCATGCTGAATGCATAGAATAATATTGTACCAGAGATAATACAAGCAGAAATCTTAAAAAAAAAACCACTTGTAAGAAATGAATGCTGAATAACCAATTATCCTTATGCACAGAATTCACACTTTTGCATAACCAGTCACAAATAAAAAGATGTGAAGATGTTTTTTGATAACCAAGTAGGGAAGACCAATGCAAACAAATGCAGGCAAGGTGCTGGCTGGGAAAGCAGGGTCAAGAACTGCTGCCTATTCCCAACCTGGACGGTCCCACAGCTGGAGCAGGTACACAACACTCCTCTGCAATTATTTTTTTTTTTAGTAACTTCAGGGCTCAAGTCATTGACAAAAGCTTTCCTGAGGGTTTCTAGTATTTGTTCGTCTTGAAATGTCTGCAAGCTCCAGCACTGCCTGCCTTCCCAAGTCATGTATGCTAACTGTAAGGTGCCTGTGCTGTGGGAGCAGCCCTGCTCTGCCCAGATGTAATTGCACGGTACCATTCGTGGCTTTCTATAAGGAAGTGGTGTCACCACCTCTGTCTTCCACCAGGCACCTCTCCAGAAGCAGCCCAAATAGGAATGCAGAGCCATGAATGGACTTCCTCCATCCACCCAGCCGCGCAGGGTGGGAGCAGAAGGATCCCTGGAAGCATCACCCCAGCTTATGTGCCAGGGCATCCTCTGCCTTCAGCAGGGTCTAGACACTCCTCGCTGAAGAAATCAGGCCAGAATCACAAAAACTGATCCATCTCAGCCATACTCCTCTCAGCATTGTGAGCTTAAGCACTTCATCACCCAGCCCACATTCAAATCTTGCCCATGCCCACAGCCGTCATCTCTTCATATGACTAATGAGCTCCCGTGGATAAGCTCAAATCTTGCCATTCCCTCCAACACCTGGTCACACAACTGAAAAATAAATGGAATAAAGGGAGGTTTCAGTTTGATACTCCTCCCAGTTTTTGTTTCCTTTTAATGAAACCAAAACACAAAATAAAGGTAGGGAGAGCTGGCCGAGCACTAATGCAAATGGTCTGCTCGAACAGGCATTGTCAAAAACCACTCATTTTTGTGAGCTTTTCAAGAAAATCCATTTCCCAATGTAGATCCGTTAGCAAAACCAGCCCATGCCAGCTGGGTGCTGTACGAGGGCAGCCTCGCAGCACAGCATCGCTGTTGCTGGTGGCAGCCATAAGCTTTCTGCTGAGCTGGAATGGGCTGGGGACGGACACCAGCCCGGCTTGCCCTCTCCGAGCTTTCCCTCACCCACCTGCAGCATACATTGTTCTAGTTTTGGCTGAGATGGCCATTTCTCTAGCTGACCAGGTACTTACGGCCACAAGTCCAACGCAGAGATGCAGCGTAGGAAAATGCTGCCGTGATGGAGGTGCGGGATGCAGCACGGAAGGGCACAGGTGTGGGGGGCCAGAGATGGGCATGTGCTGGGCACTGCAGAGCCCTCGGCTATGCACAGCTCACTGATGCTTGGGCCTGGAGCTTCTGGCTCTAGGGGTATCAAAGAAGCTAGAATTTTACATGTAGAAATATTCTAAATTATTATTATTTCTTTCTTTTTCTGTAACAATTAGATTCTGATGCAACAGCTGTGGAGATCTTGTTTTACAGTGTGGTGCTGCCGACAGGCTTTTTTTTTCTGGCTGTGGACTTCAGGAGCTGAATTTCTGGGGGAAGGCAGGTGACAGTCACAGCTCCCTGCAAGGTGGTGCCCCTGCACGGTGTTCTGTTTGCTCCCGGTTTGGGTCCTGCTTCCCTCTGAGCACAGGGAGACAGGCACCCATGCCCACACAAGGAGAAGGTGCAGTACCCTTCTCCTTCCCACCACCTCATCCCGTGGTAAAACTATAATTTGATTCCTCTCCCCACAGCTATTTTTGGATTTTCAGCACTGAAATTAGCATAACTCATTCAGACAGGAAGTCATTGCTACAGCACTAGAGAAGGGTACTTGGAAACGTATACCAGTCTTTGATTAAAAGATAGACATCTAAAACCCTTTTAATAAAATGCACTGAAACAGACATAAAAAAAAAAGGCCTATCAAAAGAGTGCTTTAGTCCCTTATCCTCACTTCACTCAGGCAAAAGGCAATGGAAACACTTTTATAACAGTGCTGTATAATTTACCAAGGAGTTTCTGCAATGGCAAGGAAATGATCAAACAAAGCTTCTTAAATGAAAGTAAATAACGAGAAAAATAAATAAATGAAATCAAAGTTTTACTATGTGAGACTCATCTTGAATGTCCAGAGCAAACACAAACATCTGGAGTTGTCCACGAAGCCTTCACTCAAAGAAATAATTTAGAACCCGTACAAAAGAGGTGAGATGGATTTGTGTAAAAACTCAAGGAATTGGCTCAGGATCAGTCAGACACAGCTCACTATCGAGCCTTCACTAACCCCAAACCATTGCCTAAAGGGGAAACAAGCCCATATAAATGCCTTCTGCGTTTCTGGTGCTGGGGGAGCAAGAGATGATGGACATCTTATGGCAAGAGTGTTTCTCTCTCCTCACTCCTTCCTTCTCACCAGAAGGTCCCTATCACCCTGTGAAAAGCAAGCTGCCTGCTTATTCCACTCCCAGCTCACCCCATCTCATTGCCCCTTTGCTCCCCTCTCCCCAGTACAAATCCAGAGACCTGAGCTACCCCAAAGAGTCATTGGGACTGCAAGGAAAACCACCAGCCACTGTAACACTGACGCTGCCTGAGTCCACAAGATATCTCCTCTCAGCATCCTGTTCCTTTCATGTTTAGTTAATTTTGTTTTGAAATAAACATCTCTTCAAATACCTTTCCCACCAGAGAACTAAAATGTGCTGGGCGTGGACTGCCTTCTAAAACTGCCCCTGTCAGGTAATTCGCAAGTGGTATTTTTAAACCCATCGCTTGCTGAACAACAGACTTTACACCCACCCACCCACAGACACTTCTTTGTTTTGTGAGAGTCAGCGAGACATCACACACGCAGATGGCAGATTTGATAGGAGCCTGACCTTCATGCTGTCACAAATAACACATGTTCCTCAGTATTTATTTCTATTTGAGGAAGAGGCAATTGCACAGTCGAAGATGCACGCGGAGAGGGAAAAAACTGAGGGAAGAGAGGAGCAGTCACCCAGGGCAGAAGCCAGGGGCACAAAGCTGTGGGGCATACCGAAACCCTCCTGTGCCTTGCAAACCCCTGAGAGCAGCTTGCCCGCTCCAGGGCAATGCCTAGCTGCCCGCAGCCAAGTGAAAAACCCCCAAGAGCTGCCATCCCATAGCTCCCAGCAGCAAGGGAAGCTCCCTGAAACGCTGCCTTGGAGGCAGGGTAAGAGGGGCCCAGGAGCAGGGCAGGGTTTTTTTATCTATACAAAACCATAATTGGTTTTTGCTGATTCCTGAGCAAGAGGGAGCCAGCACTAGAGCTGAAATAAGCCACTTACAGGCTACATGGAATATTAGCAGCAGAACCAGGACCACGACAGGAGATGTTGATACTCCAGGCTAAGGCCATGATGTTCCTGAATCAACAAGGAACAGATTAAGTGCAATGTTGCACAATTTTTATGCCTCCTTATGGACAAAGGCTTTGCTGCTTGTTGTCACCGAAGATCACAGCACTTATTAAACAAACAGTCTTGACAAACTCCTTTGTGAGTCTTGACATGCTTTTTACATTGACTTCCCCATCACAAGCGGATATGGCTTTTTTCTCCACTTACATTTGTTTCGTGGTGTTCCCAAACAGCTGCAGAGCCACTTCACGTGCCAGTCAGGTTCAATACTGAATGAAATGGCATCCATCCATAATATGAAACATGTTTGACCTGCCGCCCCGAGACTTAAATCCATCTACACCGGCAGTCCTAAGGCAAGTACTCAGTGGAACATCAGCAACCAGGTAGATGAGCCACAACATCTGAGGCTAGTCAGACAGCAGTCTCCACTGTGTAATGGTCTGATTCTGTGTTACACTTCCCCAAAAGCCTCTAACCGCAGTGTGCGTCTGAAATGATTAAGTGAAATAACCACCAACTCTTGCACCACACTTGGAGATTGCACTACTTGTGCAAAATGCGTGTTTCCAGCAGAATTGCTCTTAAAATACCCATGCTGACCTCAATCTCTGTCTCATTATTAAAGCAAATGCACACTTGAATAATATGGTAAGACAAAGCACTACAGAAGGGTTCAGGTACAGATAAGATCTTTTCAGTTTAGAGCCATGTCTACCCCTTGCTGGTTTAAGGACTTTTCCTGTTCTTTTTTTCTTCTACTTTTTAAGAATTTGTTCAACAAAACATTTTGAACAATATAGACCATTAGCTGAGTCTGTCTGGCTGAAGAGCAAAAATAGCCATCCCTCAGTCTGAGCTTTAAAATAGCTCCTCCCCAACGGGAGTCAAATGTTCCCCGGGGTGGAAGAGATGTTTATTTCTCTCCCTCTTTTTTAAACATTTAATTTCAGCTTATGTAGGCAATGTGGTCAAACATGACACAGCCCAGCACAGCAGCTCACAGGAGACAGGATGAGAGTCTCTAATACACTAACTGCACCATGCCTCGAAAGACAGAAGCCTGATTTAGCAGCAGTACGCAGACAGCCTCATCAGAGCCTCGGCCCGTTTTGGAGTCAGTTCCCGCACATTATAAGTGCAACTCGTGTCCACACATTCAGGTGACGAGTCCTGGCTGGCACTTGTTCTCTTCTCAGGCATCATGAAAATCATACGCAGAAATACATTCAGTACAGTATTTAATAAAGATAAATCAGAAATAAAGAGCAGCAATATCTAAAAAAAGAAATATATAGTTTTGACAAATTGAGATTGCTGAAGGACTGGAAAACACCAGGTAATAAAATAAAGGAATTATAATGTGCAAGTAGGCAGAACTCCTGCCATATGGAGTAAAACATTGATGGTGGGGGGGCTCCTGGACTACTGCATAAGATAAACTGTGAAACCACATAGTCTATATGGCTCTTGAACCTGTTTTTAGACACAGAGCTGACCAAGTGACAGGCTAAAAAGAACACATAGGAGGACTTTTAACTTAGGCTCTCTGTGATTTTTTAAATGTTTTTAATGACATGCCCCACTTTGTTGAGATTTTTCACAGAAAAACCTCTTAGGAGATAGCTCAGTTTCAAGATATTCATCAGCTCATATGCATTTATTACTATGCTGTGTCTTAAGAGATGCTTGTTAATCTTGAAAGGACTCGGGACATTGCTGATCTCTAATTGAGAAGGGCAGCTCTTAGAGTCAAAAAAGCCGGGCTGAAATTTAATTTTTCAGAGTATAAAAATTTCAGTCCAAATTCAGTACAAGGAGCCTTCAGAAGGTAGTTGAGTTTTCTTTCTTTTGAGGTAAAATGGAAGGAGTACTAATGTTACTTAGTCCAGAGGATGTAATATATATATGCATATATATACACATACATATATTATATAAACACTATAACTACCAGTGATTTGTTTTCAGTAGATAAATTAATTTAGAAAGCAATGCATGCAAAAATACTTGGGCAAACTTACCTATCAGAATATAGAATCATAGAATCCCCTAGGTTGGAAGGGACCTTTAAGATCATCAAGTCCAACCATCAACCTATCTATCATAAGATATCTAAAGAGCCACAACTGGCCATACACCGATATATCTAGATATTCTCCTGCCTCCTCAAGAATAAGGCACAGGAAACCCTTCACGGTGTTCCTTTGGTGCAGCACAACTGAACTGAGGTTGAACAGAGCTGGTCAGAGGCACCAGTTACCTCCTTTCCCCAGCACTGTCTCCAACCGGTTTTTCTACCTGGCTAACTCTCAAGAAAACTAAACTCCCCATGAAATGCCTCTACAGTCCACACCAACCCAAGCAATTGTTTCCAATAGGAAAGGACAAGCGGTGCTTGCCAACATTTCCAATGGGAGCTGCTACAGGCTGTGGTCTTTTGAGAATCTAAACTATTTATACAGGTATCCTAAATGAAGGTCATTTCACAGGTTCATGAAAGGCTTCAGGTGCACCATTTGGTAAGAAGTTACACAGAGACTTCCCTTAATTTCCTGATCAGCTGTTAATTAATAACTAACAGGCAACCAGAGATATGATTAGAGCCCTACCAACACCATCTGGCAGACTATGATCTGCAACAACCTGAGAAGCCATGGTGCATGCGCATCAGCACTGCATGATCAGCCCTGGCTGTAATCAGACTCAAACTGTTTCATGTCTGTCTGTTGTTTTGTGGTTCTTCTTTTTCCCTTCCAGTAGAAAGAGAAAAAGCAAGGACACATAAGCTCAGTATGATATTATGGATACAATAGCCAGTGTACACGCACAGTTGCTTTATCTACTGTAAAAACCCCACTTGAATTCCAATTTGCTTACATTTTTTCATTTTAGGGTAAAGTATATTTGATGGAAAAGTCAAACATTATTTGTGAATCAGAACTAGCACCTAGGTTAAAATGTACTTTACATTTAAAAAAACCTGTAAATTGAACCCTTGTACGCAGTATGGAAGTGGATGGCTCAACACCACTCTCTTGTGGGCAGAGATCTGAAGGCCTATGGCTGTACCGAACATGCAGATGTACAGACAGCTCCAATAAAAACAAATGTCTTTTCAGTCTAACTCTCCCCCACAGTCAGCCATACCCACAGACCTTTTCTGCCAGGGAATACAATGCAAGACGGGCATATTAATAAATGTAATGCAAACTTCTCTGAGCTTTTCCTCATCTTCCTTTGTTTCAAGTGTCTGTTTAGCAGCTGTCACAGTGAGACACAGATAAATAAAATTTTTTCACCTCCCTCATTTGTCTTTTCTTCCGCATTTAATCTTTCTCTACTGTTTGCTGCAGCTTCTCCTTTTCATTTTCTTCTACATGTAGGTTTTTTTCCTTCCAACAGTCATACTCCTCCTCAGGTTAGACTTAGTGAAGACCAGCACATAATACTCACCAGTAAGCACTCATTTTGCCCAAAAATACTCTTAAGGAGAACCCCACACGTCCAGTTTTCCCACTCTCCTGCTGGGTAATGCACAACTTCACCATAACAGTGTAGGCTGCAACTAAAGAGCCAAAGTGTAAAATGAAACTGGATATTTCATGTGAGGTACATCAATAATTGCACAGTACAGCAGACAACAAAAAGGGATCCACTGATGCTCCAATCACAGTGATACATGAGTACTTCTCAAGCACATGTTGATGGAAGCTGTCACATTCACTGCTGTCTAACACTCGTGCATGGATCAGGCAATTCAGGGAATATCTGGTCTTAACTAATTAAATCAGGGTTTAGTCCAAAGTCAACTGAAATACAAAAGCGCCTCTCCACTGACACAGCTGCTGAGATGCATCCCACATTTTTGTACCCAGCACACAAGCTACAAGCACAGCACTGAAACGCAAATGGAAACCAAAGCAAAGATCAAGCCAGGATATCAGGACCTGTGGCATAATACTGGTATTAAATGAATTCATGCCCTTCTATTGTTGAGCCAGAATTGACGCAGCCATATACTTCACTAAAAGGTCATCTAGCTGTAAAACACACTAGTGCTCAAGTCCTTCCTCCTGAGTAAAACAGAGGTGGGGACAGGATATAATTATTCTGTTTCCAAATGAAATCATCTAATGAGTCATAACAATAATTTCTAGGTTGCAGTTTTCCAGCACAGCAACTACTTGGCTTCCCCCTCACCCTCATACTTTACCACAACGGGACAGCACCTTTCTGGTGAGAGAACTATCAATCCATCAATGAAAGAGTTTCCAAAAATTCTGCTACCTGACACAGTGGGAATGGCTAGACTTCCTTGTTAGTACTGACGGCTCTGACACAAGCTCAAGCCACCTGATGACACTCAGAAAACAACCAGGGATCTCTGCCAAAGCATTTTGTCATCAAATGCAAAACCAGAAATTTTGATTTAATGAAACATTTTGCAAATATGTAACAGCTTTGATAAACAATGTATAATCCTTCAACATCCTCAAAACCAAAACATTTCCTCCATCACCACCATGTAAGTCCCAAGAAAACTGTTTAAACACAGAAACAGGCAAAGCTTAGATATCCCATACACATTTTCCAACAATAGCCTTCAAACCCCTACAAATTTCAGCTTCAAGTTCCTGCACAGTTCTTTGCAGTCTGGCACTTTTTTGTGAATTAACAATTTCAAGGCAATGTTAATAGCCATTATTAGAAAAATCTTATGAGAACGAGAGCTAAATACTTAGCTAGTGTAAGACTAGTATTGGTGTATTTGTTCTAATTTCTAGGGAGCCACCTGAATATCTTTCTTCTGTTAGCTGAGAATCTGTCCATACCTGGAATATTTAAAAATCACAGAAAAACACTTATCTTTGATCCCTCAATAAAGCTAATCTGATAGTACAAAGAGGGATGTTCATGGCACACAACAAAGTTTTGAATAGATAAAACCAATCATCTTTTAGTAATGCACAACAAAAGAAAAAAAAACCAGGAAGTTCTGAAATATCACCGCTCCTTTCAGACGCTGACTGGCGGACAGACCAGCACAATTTCAACTCCAATAGGCATGAATTAGTTTCCAGGCAAAGAAGCAGAGATAAAAGCAGAAGGGATTTAAAGAATTTCTCATGGGGTTTTGTCAAAGTTTTATTTTGTGCTTGATCTACAGAGAGGGGGCTCAGCTGTGATTTCAGCCTCTCTTTTTTATTTATTTTATTAACAATAAACTTCACAGTTGGCCACATAAAACATGGTAAAATTTCATACATTTTTCACTGTATTGTGTCTAATCACCTTCACAATGTCTGTTACTTTTGGGATGAACAGACTAGATGCTAGTGAGATTGTAACCTTAAAAAAAATGTTAAAACATTTTAGATAAATGACTGAATTTTCAGCATTTGCATTACAGTTCTTACCATTCATACACTTTATTTCATTTTACTTTGACTTCTTTTCCAATCATGTCAGCACAATATACAAAGCGTCCTCGTTATTAAGACATGATATTGGCAGAATGGGAAATTGGAGGCCTGATCTGCTGACTTTACCACATACGCCACTGGAAGTGCCTCTGTTCTTACACCGGTGCATCCGCTCCCCTATTTCTGATCTGAGAATCTCCCAGAAAGTATTCCAGTTCAGGAGGTGCATTTTATGGAATAATGAAATGAGAAGAAACCAAGAAAGATTAAACTCATTAATACTGAATCATTACAAAATGAAAAGCTACAAAGCATCTGTTGCAGGCAGCCACCACTTGTAGAGGTTTTCACACTTATACCAGTTTGCTCTGTACCGTTGCCATCAACCAGATTGCACAGCCATGGCAACAGCTTCAAAATAGCTAACTCCTAAGAATTATGCAAGACTCTCCAACTGATCCTACTTTTACATTTTTCATTTTGAGCTTCACTTTTCACTCTTCTACCTTCTTCCTTTTTACAGGCTTACACACACCATGTGCAGTATATTGGAAACAACACTGAAAAGTTTAGCAAGGACCGGCATCCTCCCTGCTTTACTTTCCCCCAGGCCCACAACGTGACTGCCCAGGCTGATCCCTTAGTTCAGCTCTTCTGGGGCCAGCCAATGTAGCAGAAACAATTGCACCCGCTCCCCTTGGCTCCCCTCCCCACAAAAGTCTAAATATGTCCTTCCCACACAATGGTTGAGCTCCACTGGCCCAGAGCCCATGAACACTGAATGGTCTTTCCGATTCAATTAACTCAGCAGAATTACACTAGCCCAGTACCACCTGCCTCATCCCATGGAAGCCTAGGAGATTGTTTCCTCTAGTTTTATCAAGACCCATAGAGTATCATCTTCCTTCATTGAAGCTTACAGCAAAACACACTTGCGGAGACAGTACATATCAGACATCAAATATATCACAGGAAAAGCAGCAAGATTTTGCAAGGCTCAAGGATTTACAGTTCATCAGTGGCTAACCAAGAAGGAGCACCTCTTCTACTGCTATGGTACTGTTTCTTCTTTATGTTTAATTAAAACCTCAGAATGGCTTGTATCTAACCCTCTGCAATTTTTTTTCACTTACTGTGAAATAGGTGAAGCTTTCATTAGAGTATCGTTGTTTGTTTTAAGGATACATCATTTCAGACATTTATGGCTAGAACAGAAAGAAATGTTCTTTATGAGAGAAAACACTGTACAGTTATTGTGTTGAGGAAGATGACCTTTATCTCACTGCTGGGTCCATTATTTTCCTTGTGATCCTGCAAAACAATAAAGCATTATGTGATAGCCAACAACAGTCAAGCAAAATACATGCTTCTTACAGAAGCATACAATCATCCAGCTGAAAGCCACGGTACAACCTGATTTCCCAACACTTGTCACAATCTCCTGTAATATCAGTTCAGGAACCTTAATCCAACAGACAAGGCCACAAAATGCAGATTTACCCTTCTCTTTTCCCATAACAGAGAGGAGAGGTAGAAACTGTGGCTGATCTTGGAGGAAAATTTCATGAAGGTGTTGGTAGAACTGGTAAAAAACCTCTAGCAAACACTGCATCCATGAAGGAAATGCAGATTCTGGGAGACGACAAAACCGACCAATTGGTATCAAATACAGAAAATAATTCTGGCTACTAAAGTGGTCTTATTTTGACCCTTCTCAAAGTAAGTCAAAAGAGTTATTTTTGGCTTCACCTGGACTTAAACTATAGAGGGCTCTGAAAAAAAAACAAAACCAACACAACCCTAAAAACACAGATCTCAACAAGTAGAAAACAAAATCAAATGGTAGAAGGGAAGTGTAACAGATCAAACAGTTACATTAAGTTAATGTGAATTGTTTATTTAAAAAACTGTTTTAACGTGTTTTGAAATACTATTGTTTTCGGGTCTTTTTGCATTCAGCCATCAAGGACTTACAGCCGATGGCTTTTGCAGCTGTAAAACCGGTAGCATCAGAGGGATCAGTTCTCATTAGCAGCTACTTACTGGTACAGAATGACTGGAATAGTTTAATGCTTTGGTATTTATTTTCTTATTACAATCTCTTTTACTCAGATCAGATCTCTGCCTTTTAATTTTGTATACGTACACACATGAACCAGCTTATACACATATATAACATGTATACACACACACTCTCACAAGGACTTCTGAAACAGACCTGGACATAAGAATGTGCTGTACCAGTTGCAATTTAGGAGTAGCATGTATACATCTTGGTTACAGAAAGAACAGACATTGCATGGAGAATTCTGTTTCCACACTTGTGAATTTCCCCCTGTACACAAAACTCCATAAACTCAGAGTATTAGTGCTGTGATCATCATCTTGCTACAAGGACTACATCTTTACAGCATTCATCAGTGAGGATGTGGGCATCAGCATTTCTTGCTAACAAGCTTAATATAGCACCAAGCAGAGACCTTTTACAATAGTTACAAGATCCAATTTTATTGCAGTCCAAAAAAGTTTCAATGGGGTGATTCAAAAAATAAATAAATCACATTACATGGTTTCTCAATGATACTTACAGGATATATGAATGAAAGCTCAAGTCTGAAACTTCTCTATCATTTTAATAGTTACGAAAATCAGTGTCTTAAAAGATTTCACCTGACTCAAGGTTTTACAAAAGCTTATTACCCAAGTCTCATCCTCATGAAATAAGCATTCATGCCCTTTCTACACAATGAGAAACTGAGTTCCAAAGTTGACCCATTGTTTTCCAGATCTCTTTTCTAAATGCCAGACAACATCCACACTCATTAGTGATAGCAGGGGATTGAGCAACTTCATCTTCTAGAGTTAGGTCTAACGACAAAAGCCTATGCAGAGTTTTCTGCCAACGCTAGAACTGAAAGTAGGTCAGTGTGCACGATTTCTTTTGTTAAACATGAGGCATTTGTCACCTTCAGCCACAGCCTTCGCAAGTTAATCACTTCTGGGTGGCACTTCAAAAAGCAAGAGAACCTGCTAGGTCAAAGCTGCATGAGGTTTGCTGTTTCAGTGGCTGACAACAATGCTGAATCAGAAACAAAATACAGAGACAGCAGGAAAGCCTGCACTTGGCATCTCATCTATTCCTGAAATTCTAATTTTTGATTAAAGATGCAGACTTCCTGCTATGAGCAATGAGAAACACTGAATACTGGTGAAATTCCTGGGTGACAGAGCTGGTCTGGTGTGTAAAACGCATGTGATACAGCATAGCTGAGAAGGACAGGCAAGACCAGCAGGCATGCCAGATGCCATTACGTCAAGCCTTCTAGACAAAACCAATGTCATTGATCAGTATTTCAAGTGCCTGATGACGCAGTATTAGAACGGCAGCGCTGCCTTGTGCAGTCTTTCTGTCAGGGATAAGCTCACGAGTAGTCTCTCATCCCCAAGAGTGCATTGCTTGAGCTTCAGCAAAGATGCCAGCAACTGCAGAACCACGAGGAGTGAAATAACCCCTGAGCAGTAGCCTCCACAACTGAAGGCTGAAGTTAAGTTGTTAAGTTACAACCTTTGGGTTTCCAAACAAAAGACACATACTCATGAATCTTTAAATGGCACTTTTTTAATGCACTTTCCTTAAGGATAAACAGACACTTAACTTGTGATCCGTTTTTCCAGCTCTCCTTACTGGGGGAGAAGTGTTACTGTTTGCAAGTTCAGCAAGCCAAGTAAATGGATAAA
The DNA here is from genome assembly GCA_013397275.1 of Burhinus bistriatus. NCBI lineage: Eukaryota > Metazoa > Chordata > Aves > Charadriiformes > Burhinidae > Burhinus > Burhinus bistriatus. Next base: position 36,672 of record VYXH01008682.1, on the reverse strand, counting down.
CATTCAATTGTTTAAAACCTACTGATGTATCAGAGGTTTCCGTCACCCCACCAAATGCTTCTGTAAGTCTGATTACAGGCTGGGACTGATGTTTGCCATGCTCAGCAGGCCCTCAGATGGATAAGCAGATGACAATGCAGGGCTGCTGCGTGCAGCCCATACTCAGAGACGCAACTCCTCTTCATAAAGCAACTCTGCTCAAGTCCTGGCAGAGGGTCTCACGAGCTGGATGTACTTTACCGTGCAGGCAGCGATCCTACCTTGAAGCTGCCTAACATGGCCCACTGCATCTGTGCTCAACAAGACTGAGTGCACCAAAGCACCCTTAGCTCCATCTCAGCTCAGCACCTGTGCACTGTCCTCTGAAAAAGGGTCATTCAGGGGTTGTTTACTCAGAGCAATTATCACATCCACATCAAGAAAAGCAATTTTTTTTTTCCATTTTAAGCTGAGCTACATGTATCTTGCTGGAAACCCACTGCAATGGAATAAATGACTCTGAACTTTTGCCTCCTCCAAGTTTCAGGCAAAACATATACTTCTTTCCAAGCCTGAAAAAGGGCTGGAGGGCCTAAGTTAGCCTTGCCTTCTCAATACTCCAAGCTGAAGTATTGTTAAAATCCTCATTTCTTGACCAAAAAAAAAAAATCATATTCAAGAAATTCCATATTAATCTTTTGGCTAAGTTTTCGTACAGATTTTCCTGCAGAGTATAGTGACTGCATTTCTCCAGGGGGATGTCTGCTTGCTTTTAAAATACCTTCTTGGGTAATAGTTCTTTACTGACAGGTCTATTAATCTTATATGTTACAAAAGCTTGTTCTTAGAAATTCTGTTCTGTAGGATAAATTTGGAAATTAAAGCAAGAACAAAGTGTCTCCACATTTAGATTTCAGTGTGAAAAAAAGTGAATGTCACGCTGCAGATCCTTGCATTATATGACAGTTAGCTAATGCTTAATTTCTTCCATCACCATCATCTTTATTGCCATATGTTACATACAACCCACAAGAGCTTTCTCATCTCTGCACCTGCTCAGGCTGGCTATTCTATTACTTCAGCAAAAATGACTTTTCTAACACTGAAAGGGCAAGTACAAAAATCCCATTGCCATGAACCACAGCGTTTGAAGCCAAAAGGGCTGTAGGCTTGCAGGAAGAGTTCCTTGTGGTTTTTTTTTCCCCCTCACTAAGAGCTTTACCCTTCAAGATGCAAACGCCTTGGCTCCTGCTCCAGCAAACCACCTAAAACCCTTCACATGGATTACGTGTAGCAGGCAAAAAGGTTCTCCTGCATCCTGGAAAAAGGTCTTGGCATATTGCCCAACCAAGCCCCTAGAGCCTAACCAAACATAGAGTGACACCAACAGAAACACTCCTTTCACCCCTGGAGGACAAAAGGGACCATAGTCCATTGTACAAAGATTTTTTTTTTTTTTTTTTTCCTCTCCCTGTTGAAGTGGCTCTTGTGATTGAATTTGCAGCTTTTATAACAGTCATCGCAACTTCCCCTACTGCTCTGCCTTCATGAGTACCATGAGCATTGAAAAAAATCTTTGTGATCATGGCTATTGAACTTGTCTGGCAGTTTCCAGCCACCAGTACTGGCCGCACAATGGGACTGATATCACAGGAAGGAGACACAGAATTACATGGTTAACTTAGAACAGTCAGGTCCACTATGAGGCACCATCTAAACCCCAAAACTCCTGGCTCTGAAAACAGTGGGAGGAGACACTTATTGCACAGGAATTGGTGTTGCTGCCATATTCAGAAAGGCAAAACCCAGGAATTAACACTGGCAATACTTGCACATGCATTACAGTTTAAGAGTGTGTTTTGAAATGCTACTTAACGTTTGGGGCAGATTATCCTACTGGCGGAAATATTATAAATCCTTGAGACTCATTTAGACTATCACGACTAGAAAAAAAAAGATACTCAACTACACTGTGTTCCTATATGCCACTCAAGGTGGTCAGACTTCCCCAATAATTAAAGACTTACGCTTCCTATGGGCCACTGTGGGCTAGTTACCAAGAGAAAAATACAAAAGCCCTGTCCTGCCACCTTAACTCAGATTTATACCAACCACTTTTTCATTATTTGGACAAAGGTGGCAGAGGGAACTTTTACAGCCAGGGACAGAGCCAAATACGAAAACCGTAATTATAAATAAAATACAACACACAGAGCTTTTCATTTATAGCTCTCAAACTAGTTTACCAAAACAAATATGACAAATGAGATTTTTAGAAAAAGAAACTCAGTTAAGTGACATGCCCAGAGCTGTGTTGCTCACCAGGAGCAGAGAGAAACACAAGTTAGAACTACGTGACTAATTCAAATACTTCATTCCTCAGTCACTTGCCTGGCCTTCAAATGCACGGCATACAGTTTTTAGTGCTATACATGAAATTGGATTATGACCCTGCATTTCTGGCAAGCCGCCTGCATGACCTTCAGTCTAACAAAACTTGCCTTGATCTGAAGTGACTGCCCATACACAGTCCAGCGAGGCATTTTGCATATGCTCATTAACGGCTTTTGTTGTATTCTGCCTTTCCCTCTCAAAACATCTTAACTAACTCTGGATGCCAAAATAGGTAACTAGATAAAACATAATTTGGGGACTAAATCAGTTAACTGCAAGAAAAATGGTTTGCATACTACATAAGCCCCACTAATGAAGTATTTTGCTTTTCATTAACTAAAAGATATTGACATTAAATAATGTATAATACAGGGATCTTCCAAAGTGTGCACTTCAGATCTAAGCACAGCAGTAGCCAGGATGCTTTTACAAGCTTCTAAACCAAAAATCAATGTAATGTTCAAAGTCCTTGCTTCGTGCTTCACCATTCTGGCTCCCATAAACACAAGCTCCCCTGGAATTCTCCTTTTGGGGTTTTGGGTTCCTCCTCCTCCCCAAGAAAAAACATCCAGGTAAACAACAGTTTAAAACCGTAGACTTTTAGCCTCATGTGATTGAGTTCACCTAACTGGCTGAAACCACAGCCAGTTTCTTCATACGCCACGGAGTTCAACCAGCAAAAGACATGATGTTCTTCAACTAAGGACATGGTCATATGTGTTTCATTTGGAAAGCGGGAAGCAATATTAGGTAGAAAGTGAAAATATTTTAAAGGGCAAGGGGGGCTGAAGACCGAGACAATTTCCAAGGAAGAACAGCCAGTAGAATGAGAACAGAAATAGAAGCAGAGTGAAAATCCTAGTGATTCTGTATGAATACAGAAAAAAAGAACAGGAGGAAAAGAAAAATAATAAGAAAGCAATACAATAAAAAAAAAAGAAGGGGAAATAGAAACAATGACTTGTTTATTTTTGCTTTTCCCAGTGATACAGCTACACCCATAGAAACTTGCAGTTCATGTGCACTGCAAAACTGAGAAAATTTGCTGGTTACATCTGAGGTAAAAATGAGTTGCCTGTCTTTCACTCACATGAGGATATTAGCATAGACTGAAGAAACTCCTAATGCATTGCATGGTCTTCCAGCCATCCATCTCGCACACTACTGCGCAGCAGAGTTGGGTTTGTTGCTTCCAAAGCAGGACTGCAGCTGTCCATAAGCAGTCTGGATAGCATTTCTGGGCTTTGAGACCTGCTGAGCAGAACTTCACCACTTAATTCCTCCTACTACAGCCACAAAGGAGAGCAGCCAGGAGACACCTTGGCCATAGAGATGCCATAAACAGGCATTGTCTCAGAACTAAATAAAAAGGGATGTTTTTCACAAAGTAGTATCGCAGAAGAGTGGATAAAGATTTACAGAGCTGAACCTACGTACATTCGTAACTCTGCCTTTCAGTAACACCACTAGAGTTCGTGAAGACAGCATACAGCTTAAGTACTGCAAAAGAATTAAGACCAAAGTGTACTCTAGATAAGATGGTCTAACATCTGAGTTTACATACAACTGGACACTGCACGGAAATTGTGGGTCTTCAGATTAAGCATGTTACAGCAGCCACTACATTGCTTCCATCAGTCATTTCTAGACCATTATACCCAAATCCTAACTTTATTTCTTTTCATGTTGCTTGCAGAAAGGAAACCTCTAAACCCTACCACTGTACCATTAACTGCTGTCCTCTACCAGATCTGAAAATCATGAAGGCTGTAGCTCTCTTCATTTGTCTTGTAGGATCGGCTGTTGCTATTCCAGTAAGTCCTCATCATGCTATTATTACTGGGCACTTAATTTCCCGTTATGTGAATACTCTACGTTAACCCATTGACCTATACAAGATTTACAAGATTTTTATTTACATGCAGATATTGAATATATTTGTTTATTCTAGACCCAGCCCTTAAACTACAAACTCGGAACCCATGGACAGAAAACTCCAGAAAAGGTACTCTTCTTGTTCTTTAAACATTAAGAGGCAACCTATATTATTCATCTCAAATACATAAAACACATCAGCACATATCTAATGATTAGCAAATTGATTTAGATTAAAAAAAGGTAGGCCCCCCTCAACCCAAGAATTAGTACCAAGCATCTCATGCCTCGCATATTACATAGCTAGAAACAGAACAGGACAAAATCTAAAGCTTTCACTTATTTGAAAAAATTACCTTAAACGAGTCCCCACATATAATCATTACACCCATAGTCTCACAAACAATAAGCTCCACTGACGGTTGAACTTGTGGTTGTTGCTGCTCCAGTAAACAAGGAAGATGCAATCCTCAATTTATTACACCAAGTGATCATATGCAGTCTCAAACACGTAAGAGTTTTAGCCACCACGTTTCATTATTGACAATACAGAGCATTAGCTACAGCTCATCTTGGAAAAGTAAACTGTGGCTGACAAGCCGGATACACAGCCCTGATGGTAATTAAACAGATGACTTCAGCAGTCCTATGCCACATATGCATGCTAATGACAGCTGACAATTTTGCATTCATGGTTGACCCAAATTAAAATTCCTTTTTATTGCACCATTCTGGTGAGCATTTGTGATTCAGACACAGTGGACCATGGCTCCAAGCCAATGTTTCAGAACAACTAAATTCAGAGCATGCTCTGTAGTGAGAAATGCAAAATCCCAACTCTTACACTAACTTTTTTTTTAAATTATGAATTATATCCCACTCTGTGCAGCTTCCCAGATGTATTTCATGTCAATCCGGATGGTGAGCCACATTATGAAAATCAAAAAGAATTAACTTTTCCTAATGAAATAGCCAGCAGAACAAATTACGGTATAAACACTAGCTTGCAGCCTACAGGTGTCTCCCAGAGACAACTCATACAGAAGACACTTGGATCAAAACAAAACATTGCAATACCCAATGAATCATCAGTTCCAAGTGAATATGCAACATCTATCAAAGGCCAGTCGTCCCCTGACAGTAGCTAGTTACAGCTACATTGACTGAAATTTGCCATCATATTAAGACATCCAAGTATCTTCACAAGCAACCAAGTTCTAAAAGTTTATCTGATCCTGGGGACAAAGGTATAACAAAAAGCAGCAGCTAAAAGCCGCATCCAGGCACATCTCTGCACTGAGGTTGTGGCGCATAACGAGGCTTCCTGTCATGACACGAGCCCCAGCTTTCTCAAACTACTGTTTCAAATACAGGCACCCAAAATAGACAATATTCATGACTGCTTGGCCTTAAATTTTCTAACTCTATAGAACTAGAAACGCTTCACAGAAGACTGCTTTTTGCTTAAACTTGAAGCCATATAATATGTCGTACACAGCAGTGCCCAAAAACCCCTCTTCCTGAAACTTAAATTTCAAACGTTTTAATATTAGCTTAAAATGCTTGGTAACACATAGATCACTTTTTAGAAGGTCTTCAAGAAATGTGCATTTAATCTGGAAAAACTCTTTACTGAATTTTAGATTTGAGCAATCATACAATCTTTCCCTGAAAAAGTTAGTTGGAAATGGCATAATGAATATATTGCCTAGTACTTTTCCTGCATCAGCAGGTACACTAGGCAAAAGACAAACTTGTAAAACATTCAGATACCACCTTGACATTAGCAAATAGGATACAGCTGATCTGTGGAGAGCCAAATTAATATTTCTAATCCTACCTTTTCTTTTTTTTTAATTTGTGTTAGCGGTGTGTTTGTTTCCAAGCAGTCATGACTGCCCACACTAAAGGAAATGCTGTTCCAGCAACTTGAGCCCTGAGAAGGTCTCATCTTCATAAATAAACGTCCCAAAAGCTTTAAGGAAAATCAGCATCAGGTGATATATTGTAGTAAGCAATAAGCAACACTGAACATCCATAGGTGATGTTGCTGCTATTGGAAGTGTCTGTACTCACCCAGCAGCTGCTTAGATGCTAACAGCAGCAGAAAGGCTGCAGCAAGAGCTAACAGTCATTTTAGTACCTGCTTTTTCCTTGAGCATTTGAACCTTTTCCACTGAAGTCACTAGTTTGGCTATTGGTTTGACAGCATGCAAAAAAAAAAAAAAAAAGCCACTCAAACACTTACAATTCCTGCTAGTGAGCTTATGATACAGTAGTTTCCAAATTCAATAGTTCCAGATGAATTCAGTTAGGAAGCACTGATGTATCAGATTCAAAGTAGATGAATATGTTGATTATGAAACAGTTAAGATGCAGTGCACTCCTCAGGAATTACTACCACAACACCTTGTGAAAGGTGCTCTTATTCCCCCTGCCCCTCTTTTCCCAGGCATCCCATTTACCTGTGTAGGAAGATGAGTATCACACCCCCCTTCTCTGAGGTAAGTGATAATTACTGCAGCCTACAAGTGCCTGAAGTTATGACACTAAATTACTAATTAAGCATTTAAGATTTCACAAGATACCCAAGATTTCACAAGATACATCTGTCTCCTATGAGATCTTAAACAGAGTTGCATAGACTTCTTCAGAAACTCCAGCAATAAAAGAAGGGACAGATCAACAAATTTGCTGAGAAATGGAAGTGACATCAGCTCTGAATTTCATGCTCTGGGCTAGCTTCAGAGGAGCATTTACAAAGAAAAGAAATAAAGTCAGTGTCATGCATTGCAATACAAAGCAAAAATAACATTGCATTGACTTCAAATAAATTCTAAGATTAATTTACTTGTTAATTTTTAACTTTTTTTTTTTTTTTTTTTTTAAGACTGAAGATATCCATCTTGAAGCCCCAAAGGAAGAGAACACAGAGTATGTAGACAAGGGTGACTTGCTGCCTGGTCACAAAAACCTAAAGCCAGAGGTATCAGTACCAGACACTGAGCACAGGGATGAGCCCCAGACTACTAGAAAACAAGGAAGAACTGGTAGTGAGCATCAAGTGAAAAAAAGCCTTAAAAGCGTCAATTTCCTTGCGCTGCACAATAAACCAACTTTGGCTTCTGATAACCAGGACAGTGATTCTGGAAGCAGCGGCAGAGAACAGTCCAGCTCTGAGCATTACCAGTTCAGGAGGCATGAGAAACACAGCAATACAGCCAATCGACATGTTCCGGGCAACGCAGAAAATCCAGCGGATGCTTTCAGTCTTTATCGTGAGCATAACACGTGGAAATATAATAAAAATACAGCTGGCCTATCTGAAAAAAACAGTGAAAGTGAGGAAGAAAAAGGTGTGGAAGAAGAGGACGAGGAATGGGGTGAAGAAACTGATTACAGAGATATGAAACACAAAGTCCACCAGACAAATCAAGGTAACCAATACAAAAGGCAGCAAAATGAAAACAGTATGCAATCTGATGAAATCCTGAGAGATTCCAGTCAACCAATCCAGATAACCATGAGACACGGTGAGAAATTTGACTTAGAAGAGTCGGAGAAGAGCCAGAAGCCGCCATATAAAGAAGAAATCCCCCTCTCTCAAAAAGCCCATAATGAAGATCAGGATGACAAGCTGCAAAGCCAAGAGAGGAAAGACAATATTCAAGTAAACTATCAGAGTGATCATGACACAGTGGTGAAAACAAAAGATATGGAGGACAGTAATGCTGATGATCACGACAGTGGTGGTGTTGATGGCGAGGAAGATCTCAGCAATACCTGGAAAGAAGTAGTCTATGAGGAAGAGGAGAGAATCCAGAGTAATGACCAAGAGAGAACCAGTACTGAGCACAAAGGGGAAGGAACCACCAAAGATGACACTGCAGTTCATAGAGAGACCGAGGATTACCAAGATGTCAAGATTAAAGACCTCATTCACTCTGAACAAGATTATTATGATCGTGTGCCACCTAATTCTGACAGCGAGGAACAACTGGAAACAAGTAGCTCTGTTCAGAGCATGAATTCAATGGAAAGTGAAGATAAGGTAGATTCTCTTTAAAATAAAGTTGGAATACTAGAAAAAGGGCAGGGGGGAGGGGCAGGGGAACCAGTCCCAAATTCAAATTCCTGATGATTGAAAGGACTTTTTGGAGAAAAACAGGTGTAATAATTTATTAATATGCAGAAGTCTCATCTCCCCTTTTATTCATTATTTATCTGGTTCATCCTTTGTACACAACATTTACATGAATTGTACCAGAAGGGAAGTGAGCACAATTCACATGAGAGCCCCAGCCCTGATGAGCTGTGTAATGAAACATACAAATAAACATGGATACACAGATACAAAACCTGGAACCCAGTCTCAAGCTGACTAGGAAAGCCTGTTCACTCCTCTCCCAAACATTTTAAACACTACCATACATAAGTGAACAGCTTGGAAATGCAGGGCTAGAGTCCCCAGAATAATTACCATCCTAGTGGCTAGGGCACTCTCACACAAGACGAAGGATGTGGGCTTTGTCCTTTGAGACAAAGGAGGATGTTGCACGCAGATCTCCCATACCCCAGTCAGCTGTTAGATAACCAGTGGACTATCAGGGGTGTTCTTCAGAAGAAAGGAGTGAGTTTTCCTAGGGCTGTTAAATAAGGATCTTCAATATAAAAAAAATGATAGGAAGCATCCATTTGAAAGAGGGCAGGCACCTCCCCACAGCACCAAAGAAGGGTCAGTATTGAAGACGTATTCTTTCCTTCTCCTGTTTCATGTGTCTGACCTGGCAGCTCACGGTGCTGCTGCCAGAGAGGCAGTTCATGCTTGCTGACCTGGAGGGTCCTGGTGCAAACTAAAACTCAAAACACCAGTTCTGCCAACCTGCACTACACTGCTGTATGTCAAGTACCGCAGAACCTCCAGGTGCTCAGGCCTTACTGAGCTCCTGTTTCTTTCTCTCCATCTCCTACTCCCCTCCTCCCCACCCCCCCGAGTGCTTTAATACTACCAGAGCTTTTATGCACTTCTCATGCATTTTGCATAGCAACGTCTTTTCTGCTGCAAGTAAAGCAAACTGTGCCTCAGTCAGCTCTATATTTGTACTTGAAAAAATTTTGTTCAAGTATTTTTTTCTTCCCAAGATTTACCACAACTTCTGCTTATGTCTCTGTGACTGTGCAGGTTAAGACTACAGGCAGTTCCTATGGAGAGGTGGAAAATGCAAGCAACAGGAGTGAGAAAGCTCTCCTGGGTAAGCCACAAGCAAAGCCATCATGTAACTACTAAGTCTCTGCCACTGGGGAATCTGCTGGTCTGCATTTCTTTCCTGCCTTTGGCAGCACATGATTTCACATGACTGAACTGTGCTTGTGCATAATCCTGCATCACAGTTATGTTCCCAGAGAATCCCTTCCATACACCCTTCTCACTCATTTGTGAAAAACATTTGTAGAGAGTGCACAAATTTTTGTGTCAGTTATACAGGAATGGGAATTACCTTGCATTGAAACCATTCGGTTTCAGAACAGTAGCTTTAGTTCAACTAGGAATGGGACAAGGGCCAGTGCTGGATTCAGCAAAGACAGATAGAATATGTTTCACCAAAAGAAGCTGGAAGTAAATGTCAGTCCTTACAGAAGTAGCTTTTTCTGAGAAATTTATTTCCCCATCCAACTTAAACCTGGGACTGCTAGAAGTCTCACAAAAATCCTCATTTAAAGTTTGGCTTGCTTTATTCAATCAAGTTCCAGTTGCATTTTAACAAACTTACAAAAAGCACTTGACTTCTTGGTGAATATTGGGCTGTATTTTGCTTTGACTGTCAGTAGACCCTGACAAATGCTTGGCTTTGTCCCATCCCCTGTAACAGTCCCTCCTTCTTCCTATTATCGCTAGACCCATGTAGGAACTTCCACTGCAAAAGAGGTAAAGTCTGCCAAGCAGACAAACAGGGGAAACCCAGATGTATTTGCCAAGATCCTGCTGCTTGCCCTTCCACCAAAGACTATGAGCATGTAAGTATTTCGTTCAGCACAGCATGGGGGAAAGCCAACTAAAATGTATACAACATAACACATTCTCTCCTATTATTTAGAATAATTCTACCCTAAAAAGCATGCAAGTGGGTTTGGGTGATTCCAGTAATTGTAATAGTAATTATAAAGTACTTAAACTCGCTAACTGTAGCTTGAGAATAGCATGAATGAGACTACACATAGCTATGTATTACCTAAAGTGATTTCCTTCACTTAGTCTCTCAGGGATCATAGCTTTTCCCTGTCACTCAAAGTTTTATTTATCCATTTGATGTTTTAGAGCATATACTGGATACTAGTACGAGTCACAGAGCCAAAAGGGTTAGAAGGGACCTCAGGAGATCATCTAGTCCAACCCCCCTGCCAGAGCAGGGTCACCTATAGCAGGTTGCACAGGATGGTGTCCAGGCAGGTTCTGAATGTCTCCAGAGTCGGAGACTCCAGCACCTCTCTGGGCAGCCTGTTCCAGTGCTCTGCCACCCTCAAAGTAAAGAAGTTCCTCCCCATGTTCAGATGGAAGTTCCTATGTTCAAGTTTGTGCCCATTACCTCTTGTCCTGTCACTGGGCACCNTTGTTGAACTTCATGAGGTTTCTCTCTGCCCAACTCTCCAGCCTGTCCAGGTCACGCTGAATGGCAGCACAGCCTTCCGGTGTGACAGCCACCCCTCCCAGTTTTGTGTCATCAGCAAACTTGCTGATGGTACACTCTACCCCTTCATCCAGGTCACTGATGAATATGTTGAACAGGACTGAACCTGGTACTGACCCCTGGGGAACACCACTTGTCACAGGCCTCCAACTAGACTCTGTGCTACTAATCACAACCAGCTGAGCTCTATCTGCCAGCCAGTTTTCAATCCACCCCACTTGTCCATTCATCTAACCCACACTTCCTAAGCTTGCTTATGAGGGTGATGTGGGAGACGGTGTCAAAAGCCTTGCTGAAGTCAAGGTAGACAAATGTTTAGTGTAATAATCCTGCACCATCTCATAAACTATATTACTACCACACAAAAATAAATTCAAGTGTCTTGAAATTGGGTGTGTAAGCACAGAAAACTTATCCTTATGTAGGCATATAACAACTACAATTTTCAATACTTCTGATAATATGTATTCCTTGTGGGTATTCACAACTGCTACACCGTATGTTAATGATACTTTATTATTGTAATGCCTATATGAGTGACTAGAATTTTTCTCAACACAGTGGTGGGGGTGGGTTTGTTTTTCACTCCTCCTCTAGGTTTGTGGTACAGATAATAAGACTTATGATGGCCCATGTCAACTCTTTGGCACCAAATGTCAACTTGAAGGGACAAAAATGGGACGCCAGCTGCACCTAGACTATATGGGCTCCTGCAAATGTAAGGCTTGTTTTTCTATGAAGAATTCACCTAGGTATAAAAAGCCAGTAGCCTTAACCACCAGCTAGCCCTAAGTTATCTATCTGCTTTCTTCCTGTGCTCTCCCCCTTCTGCATCAATTAGCTGCTAATTAAGGCCTTCAAGCCCTAAACATGTCTAAAAAGTCACTTTTTCTGTAATTAAGGGTATTAAGCATCTGAATCCTAAAGTCATCCCTCCTGTGCTTATACCAATTTGTTGTCAACCCCATCTTCCCCCTGCACTGTCTTACATGCTCCCATGGCTATAGCATCTGAAGATGTTTTTCTAATACCTTGACCAGAAAACCAGTATTTACAGCCAGTTAATAAATGAAAACGTCAAGTCCAAAAAAAACCCCCAAAAACTACTTAGATGCTAAATGCAGAAGTCAGGATCTAAAAGCCAGAACTGATTTCCAAGCTCTCCAATTGCTGCATAGCCCAAAAGGAAAGTGCACTCTCAGCCAGGATATTCCTTTGCTGTTGAGAACTGTTTTCATGCTACTGACTGATACCAGTTTCACTGCACAACTCTGCTCAGAAACTGCAGAGATATATAAAGGTTGTGGCTTGCACAACTATTTAAGCAAGTGCACTGAAGATTTGTATATTTATAGTTGAATCCATTAGTTGCATTCCTAATTTTATGTATTAACAGCTCCATCAATTTTAAGCTTAACTGGAAGTTTGTTGGTGAGAATCAAATCTAACTTGGCTCAGAAATGCTCAGATGGGGACATAACAGATCACTTGTTAACAAAAGCTTTCCTGTTTGGCACAGACATCCCCCACTGTACTGATTATGAAGTGGATCAGTTCCCCCTCCGGATGCGAGACTGGCTCAAAAACATCCTTATGCAATATTATGAACGCGATCTGGATACTTCTGGATTTCTAACTGAAAAGCAAAGGAGTAAGGTCAGCAATCCTTCTCAAGTAAGACCATGCATTTACATTGTTAGAGCTGCACTAACCGTGTGAAAAAAGTGATTCATATCTTATGAGTTCCCCCATTTCCTATGAGTGTTCCCTTTCTGGCTAAGGCAATGTAGACTCAATTAGATTCACAAGTTGCAAAATACACTTACATGTCCCTTGCATTCATTTAAGCTGAGACATTTCTGCTATGAATGTTGCTTTTGTCCAAGCAAATGCAAGCCAAGTGTATTACTCTGAAGTCGGTGTCTACAGACAAGAGGCAGAAAAGTCAGAATTAGTGCACACCTAGGTAAACATCATTTACTTGAGAAGACACGAAACAGCTTCTGTGCTTTGTGACAAACCTCTTTGAAAGATCAACTAATATGTAGATATGGATGACCCAATTCACGCAGTTAATGCCATGTTCCAAAGGACTTGAGGAAACTAAGCACCCATAGCATAAGATGGAAGGTCTGGGTATGTATAAAAGACAGAATCAGAGGGAACAGCCAGCCAAGAGCTCACCTGTGGAGTCCCACAAGTTGAAAGGCCTTGTGCCATTCAGCTTTGGTTAAGTGACCTGGAAGAGGAAGGTAGGTGACAAAGTCTACTGACAATGCACAGGTATGCTAAGGAAGGAAGGACAGACTGGGACTTACCATGAAGAAAACTGTTTAAGGACCTCGTGAGATTGAGTGACTGGGCAGTCACACAGCAGGATTCAAGACAGAATTACAATATAGAGTTTAGGGGACCCTCATGGAGGCAGGGGATGCCTGCCTTGGACCGACCAAAAGTAGCTCCTCTTCTGCAGACACACCTTGTACTTGACCATCAATACAAGAGTATCTGAAAATGGACTCAACAGTTAAGGGTATTGTTTGCGCTTTCTAATCCAGCCCCATACGCTGTCCATCTACACTGCAATATTCAAGGGCTAGAAAATTACACAAGTCTGACACTCAGTTTTAATAGAAAAGATCTGCTTTCTACCATTCAGTAGACCTGCAGCATCACACTACATTGGCTTAAAATGGAGTAAGCATCTATTACCATTGTGGGGTTTTGTGGGTTTTTTTTGGGTTTTTAAGAGATGGATTTATGTCAAGTGAACTGGTGACAGTATTTAAGTTATAGATGCCATAACTGCCTGTCATAGTTTAGCTCCAGCCAGCAACAAAGAACCACATGTCCTTTTCGCCCACCCCCCCGCCCACTGGCTGGAATGAGAGGAGAATCAGAAGAAAAAGGCAAAACTCATGGGTTGAGATAAAGGCAGTTTAACAGAACAGCAAAGAAAAGAGGTAAACAACAACAGTAACACTGATAGAGGAACGTACAAAACATGGTTAATGTACCACCGCTCACCGACCAAACGCAGGAAGCCCCTAGCCCCCTCCCAAGCTGTAATTCCTGCCCCCTGACCCCAGCCAGCTCCCCCAGCTCTGTACTGGGCATGGCATCACATGGTATGGAATATCCATTTGGCCAGTTTGGGTCAGTTGACCTCCCCCATCCCCACTCTAAAAAGACATAACTGTTAGAAAATAATTTAAGCTAAAGCAAGTCCTCCTGCGCTGCTCTAACTCTGTACTAGGAGTTGCATGCAGTAGGTCACAACAGGTTTATACAAAATATGCTTGAGCAACACCAAAGACTACTTACACAGTTACCAAGAGGGACATTGACCTACTCAGAACATCTCGTACTAAATAGTATGAATTAGATGATTTCTGAGATGGCTTATTTCACACTAAAAGCTGAGTTACTTGCCTCAGGACAGAAGATCAACAGATGTGATAAAATCAGTTTCATCTCCTACCAACCTGAGGCTACTGCCCTGCTTAGCCGAGTCTGACGATTAGGCCACAGGAATTTCACTTCCTTTCTAGTTACTAGCAAAGTTGTCATAGACAGCAACAAAAATTATCTGGACTACTTGAGGCGAGCTTTTCACCCTGTGTATGGTCACAAACACTAAACCCCATTTCCCCAGCAGCATTTTACTGAATTTCATTTCTCCAAACCACCTCCTTGCTGGACAGTTCTCTTCAGGACAGATCTTCATCCCTAAACAAAAAAAATTATCAATTTTTGTGTTGTGTTTAGGTGAAAAAAATCTACCAGAATGACAAGCGCCTCGTGGCTGGTGACCATGCAGTTGAGCTGCTCCTGCACGACTTTGAGAAAAATTATCACATGTATGTGTATCCCGTGCACTGGCAGTTTCATCAGCTTGATCAGCACCCCGTTGACAGGTAAAAAAAAAAAGTTTGCGAGTTCAGTTCCAATTTGCTGTTTAAGCTCAGGCTGTTTTACTTTTCTAAACCAGTCAAAGGATTCTCTACATACAGGACCAGTCCCTTATCTGACAGAAGCCAGGATGTCCCTCTTTCTAAGGCAGCATTAACCTCTAACACACATCTCTCATTGTCTTGCTGGAGTCTTAGGAGTCTTAGGTCAGAACCTGCAATCCTCTTGCCTTTGATAATCATCCTGTACTACACATAAAGCTCTACAGTGTCTTAACAGCTACTAATGCCCTGTTCCTGGAAGAAAACAAGGCTCATGAGATCCTGTTATTACTGAAGCTAAGAGCAACAGGCCAAGTATAAAGGGCAGAGGCCCGTAAGCAATAATTCACTGGTGAGATACCCATAGTTTTCAACTAATACTACAGAAGCCTCTCAGTTTAAGGACCAGATATGGTAAGACAGCACCAGTGTTACAGTTCAGAGGAAGCCTCCCGCTTCTGAGAACGTACCTCAGAGTTCAGGCTTTTGGTCATGACACTCAGTGGTGGGATCCATGTTTCAAGGCTGCAGGCCCTCAGTACCTCATGCTGATCACACCTGCTGTCTTAGAACATAGCCAAGCACCTTTGCAACCTTGATCATCTTCTAGCAGCTTAGATCATCTTTGATGATCCTGATGATTTATTAATGAAATACAGCTCTACATACCTGCTGTGTCTTTCAGATTATTAACACACTCAGAGCTTGCGCCTTTGAGAGCCTCCCTTGTTCCCATGGAACACTGCATAACCCGTTTCTTCCAAGAGTGCGATGGAGACCAAGATAAATTCATTGCTTTGAAGGAATGGTGCCACTGCTTTGGGATTAAGGAAGGTAAACATAAAAGAACAGGCAGACGTACAGGACAAAATGTTCCTATCAAGACTAGGCACATCCTCAGACCACAACGTATGGGAAAGGAAGTGTAGCCAGAAGCTCATAGCTACTGTGCACGGAGGCAAACGGAAGAGTAATGACAAGACTGCAAAAGGTGCAAGGTTCTGAACTGTTTTACAAAGACAGGAAAAAGTAATCTTTTCCACAAGAAAAAAATTGGGTGGTAGTTTGTACTAAATACCAAATCATTCCCATGTGGTGTCTGAACCTATATGTTCTGCATGTCTGTCTCTCAAGAAACACTGTTTTATTCTGTGTCAGAAGAAAGGCAAAGCAAGCTTGTACTTTTAAATCAGTGATCAAAGCATATTGATTAAAAATGCATTTAAAGATCTCAAGCCAAGTAGGAAAAATAGCTGAGATCTCTCACTGATCAAGTAACTATGCTCACCTCTAGACTACTGTATACAACACACATGCTGTCATCATGCTGTAGATGCAGGCCAAACCATCTATTTTACTTAGTCTGTCAGATGCAACATGTGCTCAGATAGTGCCCACCAGACTGCATGCATCAGGAGGAGACTTAGGCAGAGGCAGAGATAGTTTCTGAATCGTAGGTGGGCTAGGTATATGTTTGGTTCAGCTCAATCCACATGGAGGCTTCTCTAGGAAAGTGAAAAGCTAGGTACTACTGTGCTGGTGATGTCTCTAGAATTAGGCAGCAGCTGAACAGAAGCTGTCATGATAGCAACTTGAGATTTACATGACTGTATTCCACCCAAGCCATTCTTCTACAATCTACCTTCTTCTGATCTAGCCCTGAGTGATAGCTGAACAATACTGCCAGTCATTAAGCAAGGGTATCAGTAGCACAGGTTAATCCTAGAACAGTTATGCGACAGGAGGCATTTGGCTAAACACATGGACTGAAGAAATGTGTTCAAAATCCTACTAGCAACTGCCTAATTTTAAGTGGACACTGATTCTGGTCAGAGGTCAGACATACAGAGCCTTTACTCTTCCCAGAATTTTTCCAGCTCTTCTGATGACAATTTGCCAGTCACAAACCACATGTGGAAGTAAGCTGCGAGGAGTTATTGTAATACACATGTACTGCTGCCAATGATTGTTCATCCAAAGAGGGATTTAGGGTCACTCATTCCCAGGGCTGGAAGGGATTCTTGGCTCACAAACAGATGAAGGAGACCTAACACTAGAAACAAGACAGCACCTATATCAAGAAGGGTCTAAATGAATGGCTCCTCAATGTGATAGTAGCAACTATACTTGTTTTTTTGTTAGGGATACATGAGACCTCTGAAACTTCAGTGTATCACTTTCTTGATAGTGTTACAGCATAAAAATGTTTCTTTGGCATCAAATGTTAATAAAATTTTCTTTTTTGTTGCAGAAGACATAAGCGAAAATCTACTGTTCTGAGCCTGGCTGAACAGAATACCAGTGCTGCACTAAAACTGGTGAAATATGTGAATCCTGGTTATTTCTGTCATTAACAGCTTCGTAGTTTTCAAGACAAAGGTGGCATAAGGTCCACTGCATTCTTATCAAATAACACAAGTGCAAATAGTTCTACATTTATTAACAGCAGAAAAATTTAACTACTCCAAGTGGTTCATAGCTAAACGACCCTGCATGTATCCATGAACTCTTTGAACCAATAAACAGTACTAACCTGATGACTGAGCTGTTCACAAAACTCTTTGGTAGGATTACAGGATGTGGATTTTACCATACATTGAAGAAAACTACCTTGAAATAGGACTTGTTTCCTTTATTTACTGTATTGTTAGTTTAACACTCTGCATAGAAGCTTCAAATAAAATAAAAGTCTACCAAGATATATGGGTTTTGTCAGAACTTTCTCAAAGAAAAGGTATCAAGGCAACGGTTCAATAAAAATTTCATTTTAGATTTAAGGGAGGAAAAAAACCAACAGTGTAGATCATATACAC
This sequence comes from Burhinus bistriatus, assembly GCA_013397275.1. Classification (NCBI taxonomy): domain Eukaryota; kingdom Metazoa; phylum Chordata; class Aves; order Charadriiformes; family Burhinidae; genus Burhinus; species Burhinus bistriatus. Next base: position 18,972 of record VYXH01008682.1, on the reverse strand, counting down.
CAGTCCTTAAACCCTAATTCCTAAAATACATGAAAAAAATCAGCACTTTTCTGATACTTCTTCCCTCACCTCTTGAAACGTAACAGTAATAGTACCAATGCCATACAGCAGAATTCCTGCTGACAAACTGCGTAATGAGCTAATTGTATGAGCATGCTGAATGTGGATGCATGTCAAAAGACTAATTAGCAACAGGTTTACCATCGCAAGGAGCAGAGGATATCACAGCTCCAACACCTCCTTCCTTCCTCCCACAGAAGCACCAACTACTGCTACTGTTTTTCCTGAAAAAGAAACGCTAACTATTTCTTTCATCATCTCCCAACGTTTGCTTGCCTGAAGACAGGCACAATGTAGGCATTAAAAACAGGACAGAATGAGATTACTCCTGGATCCCGTTAACTTTGTGATTTTAAGCCAAGCACTTCACTGAAAACACTCCAGGTATGCTCTGCTGTAAGCAAGAAGCGCCAAATGCTGTTCCTCCAAAGGAAGATCAGAAAACACATTTCACCCGAACCATGTCACCTTTCCAATGAAAAGAAAAAGGGATTCAGAAATGCTGGTTTGGTAGCTCAAACAGTGGAAGTCCATTTGCCCCTTGCTAATTTTCTCTCAAAGCAGCAAAGGCTGCTAATCCTAGCCCAACTCCAGCCTTGTGCCCTGGGAGACAATGAATCAAGATAATACTATTTTCAACACAGGCACTTCTTAGAAAAACAAAAGATTATTTCCCACCAAAACCAGTTTCACTGACAGCTTCTCCCATAAGCCTGACTTCCCACTTCACGTTCTGTAACATCACACAGCAGTGTATGTAAATCAACCTGGATTGCATGTACAAAAGCATATTCTCTGTGCTAATTCCATTTGAAAAAGATCCTCTCTGGGACTTCAAATGTCTCAGGGAAAAAAGTAATTTTGACAGCATTTTTTCTGCCTGACTGCAGCGTATTGCTTATCTGCTCTTTCTACAGCAGAGAGCCAGCCACCTTAAAACAATCAAATATAGCTCACACAAGGACAACTCCCAAGGGATTGACATACTTTCCACTGAGGCTAATACTCACCATTGCTCTGCTCAAACCAAGTACTAGAAAAAGATACAATGAAATTTAATTTATCAGAGCAAACAGGGAAGATTTTCCTTTAAACAGTCCCAGGGCAAACAACAACCATCACCAAGACGATTACAGCCGTGGATATATGAAGTACCTAATATAATAAGGAGCAGATCAGCATCCCACCTGTTTTGAAATCCCCAGTGATGCTGCCACTTCCACTTTCCCGCTGCAAGACACAGAAAAGGAGTATTTGCTAACGTATGCATAGATAGATGCTACAGTCACAGTACAAGAAAAATTTACACCTGAGCTCTTACAGTCCATGAGGGGGCAAGCACCACCAATATTTAATCTACAAATTATAAGAAACATTAAAAGTAAGGATAAATGAAAGCTAGTTTCCCCATCAGTACTTTAACTATACTGTACCTATTTTAGCTTAACTTATAAATATTTTAATCTTTATTATTTCTTCATTTTGTGAAGTAGAGAAGATAAAGTTAGTGATAATTTTATTGGCCTTCTGTAGACTTGATTGTTTCCATTTAGTTTTAATGAACCTAAATTAAACGTCTTATCTCTTTTCACTGACTTGGCGATCTAAATCTTCTTGTCAAAGGCAATCAATCTCCTTATCGGCGTGTTTGCATTAAGTTTAATTTTCAGTCCTCTTGAATGGCCACATGGAAGACTCCAAAAAGAAGGAAATAGAGGTGACTACCACCTCGCTTGTGGATTCTGGTTCAACAGTCCATGTCAACAGGTGTGGGGTCACAATTTTACATTTTGTGGCAGAGCACTGATCAGCTTTGGATGAATGCTTCCCAAAAAAACATGCTTATGCTATGAACTCTGGAGAACATGTTCTTCCTCTTGATGGCCTTGCATGTACTTTACAGGAAAAGAATCAATCAGCATTTCAGCACATTTCCCAAATATATCTGAAGGGTATTTCCATTTCTATCTGGTTTTGGGTTTTATTCAGGTTTTTTGGTTTGGTTTGGATTTGTGGGGTTTTTTGGTGGTTTTTTTTTTTTTTTTACAGTCACTATTAATAGTTATTTTCATTGAGGATGAGGACAATCTTTCCAACTATTTAACAAGTAACTGTGCAAACACAAACATGCCAATGTAGGAAATCCTATAAAAAGCATGTTTTCTTCTCTCCACTCTTTCATTCCTGTGCTTTATGACCAATGTCTACTCTATTGCCTCCACAGCAGGCAAATAGGATGCTTTGTAACAAGTTTACAGTTCACCTCATATCCTTATTAAGCTGCAAGTGCATGTGTGATCCAACAAGTATGTATTATGCTTTATGCCCTCAGATATGTCCCAGAAAAGAGCACGGAGATGAGCTGTTGATGTTAGTGGTCTCAAACAGATCCAACACAATGCCAACTTCTGAACTGCATCCTACAAGATTCTCCCCAGATACATGCATTAATTTAAACTTCTTATTTATCAGTTCAGACTTTTCTACTAAAATAATCACCAAACGGAAGGACCAAGCATATTCTGCAATTGAAAACTTAGAGACTTGTCTTTCAATAGCTTTTTGCTTCACCTGCATATAGTCAGATGTCAGAAAACACAGCTCTCAAACTGCAAGTATGCTGCTGGTACACAGCTGGCCTCAAAAGGTAGCAGTGACTTTAATTCAAAAGTTCCCATTTCTTCAGGAAAAAGGAGGTAATTTTTTAATTTGTAACACTCTCTCTCAGCAGCTTTGGTACTATAGGCATTATTACCCAAGTATTCCTCCAGCATCACTACAGTGCAGACCCCTACAGTCAGAATATCTATATTTAAAAAAAATACACAACAAAAATTCCTTTTATAACACACACACACACTTCCATTGCCAAACCTGTCAATCCTCCAAGGATTAGTAGGGGTCATATAAAAAAAAGAAACTGGCTTCTTTATCAGCTGAGAAGTAAACTAAACATCCAAAAGGTCTTAAGAAGGTATGATTCATGATGCCTTGTGGTTTTCCTGCGTCCTGCCTTTGCCAGCTCACACAGCCATAGTACTCAAAACTGTATATATAGACGTCAGCCATTCATACAACACTATCATTGGAGCCAGCCACCTTCATCTGATCCACCGACAAGCTGTTCAACATGCAATCCAAAGGTAATACAGATGCTTTAACGTTAACTGGACTGACTTTCATAACAAAAATCACTTGGGGTATGGCTGTAGACTGCATGACTGTGAATAAGAAGGAAAAACTTTTTTCCATGGGGAGAGTGGTCAAGCACTGGCATAGGTTGCCCAGAAAGGTTGTGGATTCTCCATCCTGGGAGATGCTGAAAACCTGGCTGGACAGTCCTGGACAACTTGCTGTAGCTGACCCTGTTTGAGCATGTCTGGGGAATGGACTATACGATCACCAGAGGTCCCTGCCAACCTGAAACATTCTGTGAGTCTGAAAAAAGACCATGTGGCAAGAACTACTCACAGAAATACCAATGCTCTGCTGCTATGCCTGTTGCTTAAAACAAAAAATTGTAAAAGGCTTCCATAAGCATTGTTAGGAAAGAGTAAAATTAGGAAGAGGTAAAATCTAAGACAAAAATAATAAGCAAAATGCTGACAAGATTTCAAAGCACAGACAAGGCAGCAGGAAGCAGAAGCATAGCAAGGTTTATTCCATAATGACTTACCCTGACCATGTATGTAAGAAACCAACCTACAGAGACGACAGTTGAGGTCACACCATAAGCCATGCTCAACTAGGAACAGCTCCTGCTGTCTGATTTTCCTTTCTCTCTACGCAGAGGAGAGCCATACTCCCGCCAGGTCTTTCCTTTTGCCAAAACAAGGACACTAACTCTTTGTTTTTAATCTGCTTCACAGGACTGTCTCTCAAAATGCAATTCCTGTTGCTTTCTTGTGTTCTGAGCATGGTTCTTGCTGTTGTGAATGCAGTAAGTACTGAGGAAGAAACTAAACATTTCCAATGTGGGAAATGTTAACATTGTAAACTGGAAATCACGTGCTTTTAAACTAATACAGGTTTAGTACAGGTCTAAACTTATTTATGTTACTATGATTCTATATTCTCAACTCGTTATTGCACTCTCCTGAAACTTTAAAGAAAAAAAATAAATTGTAAGCACTAGTAATAAGCTCATACCCAGCCCAAAAACAAGGCCTGTATTTTCTCCATTAGCTATTTCAGCTGACAGTATTACAGACATTGAAGATTAGTAAGTTCCCTTTGCAGAACTATCATTGCTTTCTAACAGCAAAAGAAAAAAACAAAACTGAAATGATGTACTTGATAATGCCTTTTTTTTTTTTTTAAAGAAATACAAGCAGGAGGAATTATACCTTATTCTAAAAGAAAATGCATTCTTTTTCTACAGGATAGCAGTAGTGAAAGCTCCAGTTCGGGGAGTATGGAGGACAGTTCGGGGAGTATGGAGGACAGTTCGGGGAGTATGGAGGATGTAAGTCTTTTTGTAAATTAACAGAATCTCACTAGTTCTAACATTTGTATTTAACTGGGGATTTTGGTACTGAACAGGAACATACTGACACAAGATGACTTTCTTTTCACAGAAACATAGGCTCCTGAAAACTCATCATGGCTTCCCAGGCTTCAGGGCTAGCCCGTGGGCTCACCAAGCTCAAGTCTGAGGTAACTGAACTGTCCAGTAGTACAATGGGACGTAAGACTGCAGGAAGCTCTAGCTGGCCAGGGAGCACTCCATTAGGGATATTGAGAGCAGCTTCTGAATGACAAACTGCAATGGAAGGGAGCTGGGGAGGAACTGCAATTTATCTTTGAAGCTCAAGGAGGGTAAACCACTTTGCTTTCTAATTAGCAGACATGCATTCTACGGGGTAACTGGTTATTTTTTAATACAAAAACCCCTCTATTTCTTCAGCTTGAAAAGAGGTTACAAACTTTCTCAAAATTCTGCTGCTGTTCCTTAGATATTCTTTGAATATTTATCTGGGTATCCCAATCCTTGGGTATAGATGAACTCTTAGATATTTTTAAAAAATAGTTTAGGATAAGTTAGAGACAACACATAGGGCTGAAAAATAACACCTTCCAACACATCTAACTTGCATTAATATACAAGATAACGTCACTCATATAGAGAAGTTGACCACTTTCCAGATTGCCAAACAAAAAGAAATGCCACTACATTTACTTATCATAGAATCACAGAATCATTTAGGTTGGAAAAGACCTTTAAGATCACCTACTCTAACCACTGACCCTACTCTACCACGTCCGCCACTAAACCATGTCTCTAAGCAACTTCATGCAGTAAATTTCAGGATGCAAGTAAGGTGATTAGTAAGGTACTGGGATTAGTAAGGTGATTAGTAAGGTACAAGATGATTAGTAAGGTACTGGGATATGCATAGAGTAACTGCATTCTGTACAGCATACTGTTTCAGATCACATGCTCCAACTGAAAATTGTCCAGCCAGAAAGCTTTCCTGGAACCATGACAATCAAAAAACATACAGCCAAGTCCACTTAGCCTGTGAAAAAAAGGCCTTAACACAAGACCAGTGAGGTCTGAAAAGATTCTTAACAGAAATTTTGCTTTCCAGGAATAACACACTGGCTATAGAAACAGTGCAGGTTTTCTATATCTCACTGAGTATGGTATTTTCAGGATTGAAATTATTTTACTGTTTTCATCTTTATGTACATTATGTTAAGTGCTTCATATGTAAACAGTAACATTCAAGAAAAAAAATCACGCTATTTTGACATGCCACAGTATAGTGACCCTTGTTCTCAGCCATGATAAGCTGCACATTCACCTCCATGAACCCCTCCCATGAAGGGTCTGCTCTTGGGGTCATGCTAGAGGCCTGATCTGCATTATGTATTAATTGCACATTAAAGTAATTAACTGCTATTAATTTTAACCTGCCATTCTCTTCTTACTCTGCAGACACCTGGAAAACTATGGATGTCTCCTATGGAACGCTGCTGCTTCTAGATAATCTTCAACTTCCTACAGCTCCTTCCCATCTTTTGTCTCACCAGTGCACTGGAAACTGCAGATAAGTAACAACCATGTCCTGTTTCACATGCCCACCTCTGAAGCCAGTGCGGGTTATAGTGCACAGCTCTCTCAAACCTTGTCTGATTATTTGTTAAGCTTGAATAAATGCTGAGCATCAAATTTCTTAGTTGTCTTCATCTTTCTTAAGAAAAAAATATACCCAAGTCATTTCAGTGATCCTGTTTCCAAAGACCAGGAGTAGAAAGGGAAGGGAACTCCTGAAGCTGGCTATGCCTTTTGTCCATTCTGAGTTTCACAGCTTGTCTCAGGTCTTGGTATGGCCCAACCAGATATTACCCAGTCTCCATACTATGTATGCTGAGGACAGATTAATCAAAATCATTTCTGCCTAAGTAACCACTAGATCTTACCTATGATTTGAAGAAAGATTTTTGCATAAACCAAGTCTATGGAAGCTTCTACTGCAACAGAAAGCATTTATGCTGTTTTAGTAAGACCATAGAAGAAATCAAGTGTGTGGGAAGAGGTGAGTAAGGATTGAAAGAAAAATTAATAACTCTTAGCATTACTTTTTCCTTTGAAAGGAACATACTAATAACTCTACAAGATTCCCAGGGTTCCCAGTATAAACACACATGACTCCTCCAGATTTCATTAGCCAACTGGAAGGAAGGGGTTGAAAAGGAGCAAGCCCTAAAATCATTCACTAGTTAAGTAGGATGTCGCCAATAGTCTCAAAAATCCATAAGCATGTCACAGTACTGTTACACAAGGTAATTGCAGACCATGACATTTATCACCACCCTACTTCAACACATGGCTCAAAATTCATTAAGATCCCCTCCTCAGGTCTCAACTGCAACTTTTTGCTGTTACTGTCACCAACTCTTGACACTATTACACAATTAACAGCAATTACCCCTTGATCAAAGATACAGGGAGAAATGTCAGCAACTATTGTGCACCTCGTTATCAGCATGTCATAGAAGGCCCACATCAGCCTCCTGACTGCAAGTTACTCACATTACCTAAACTATAAGAAAACCACCACAATTTACAAGATTGTACTTTAACGCTGCTCTTTCCAATGATCCTGTTTATGGCACAGTCTCCCCAACAGCTGTACTGCCATAAGCAGGGAAGAAATGAACCTTGAAATCCAGCTCCCAAAATCAGTCATCAAGTTACATCCTCCAACAGTTATCTTTTTAGGTAGGGGCACTGTCAGACATTCACATGTGAATAGCATCCATACCGTAAACTAGAAAGCAATTAAATGTGAAAACTAATCTCTCAAAATAGAAAATCACTGAAAAGACGTTAAGTGAAATGACTCAGTAAAGAAACTTCACTTTATTATGTAGTCATTATTCAGGTTATCATCTTACAAGTCCCACATCCGTTGAAGATTCATCATCCTGACAAGAAGTCAGTGCAAAAATACAGAGCTAAAGCAAACAGCCTCTGAACTGCAACCAGTCAGAATCCCAGTATTGTCATGCAAATCTGCAGATCTTATGGAACTGCTGCAAATAATGAAGACAAGAAAGCAAAACACGGTAACAGCTCCACATTCATCTCATTTCACACTAGTTGAGAAATCAAAAACAGCAGTCTGAAGTCTCTGAAAAAGCCTCTATTTATGACTGCCAAGTGTTGTTGCCAGCTGAATTTCAAAGAATTTTCACCAAACTTCCACTGAAAAGGATAATGTCATCTGTTTCAAAGCTGGAAAACTTATTCTCCCCTTGGTGTCCATCGGTTCCTCGTTTACATCACTCACGGCACTCAGGACCGGGATCCTCACTCCAGTGGGCTCCCCGTTTCTCAGTCACAAGCTTAATGAAGTAGTTATGACTTGCATACAGCTTGAGCTTCTCACTGATGTCAACCCACTTCACTATTCCAGCATCATCACCTGCTTCCAGAGGCAAATTATCCATTGTCTCACCTGTTCACAAAACAAGAGTTAGGATATGCTATTGCATCTTCTTTCCTGCTTTTTCTTCTCACATCTGATCAGTTCCACCCTTCCACGTGGCTCCTTCACAGGCAGCGACCTTCAACTGCTTCTCAGAGAGAAACCAATTAAGTTGCTCACTGATTTTGTGCCAGAAACCTTTTTCATACTTGCACTATTTGAAGGCAAATCTGAGTGGCAGAGGTCACCACTCCTAGGGTACCATCAGCAGCATGACAAGTTCCTAGAAATCATTACGACAACTTGTACTCGCTACCACAAGTTTAGCCAATCCCTCTGCCTTGATTTTTGTTTGTTTGGCTAACATTTGACTGCTTCCTTTCTCAGGTACTATGCTACAGGTCAAACTGAATTCTAAAACTTATATGTGCTTATGGAAAACCAGAATAATTAAAATTTTACTAAAGGCCCCAAAACCAAAACAGTACTTAAGGTGGGATGCAGAAAGGCTCCTGAACTGCTCTCCGAAGTGTCTTACTCTATTTCAAAAAAAAGTCCCAGGACTTCACAGACAACAACCAAAGAAATGCTTTTAAAAGTATTACAAAATATTAGAAACAAAGACCAAAGGAACAATATCTTCACTGCTTCTGGGGGCTGATAAATAAAGGACCAGCGACATATGAAACTTCACCACTGGTATCTTCTACCTACAACACAGTGGAAATGTCACCATATGAATAGATTTATCTGTTATCTTGGACTCTCATCTCTCGCCTTTAAAGATAAATCAAAGAACTAGCAATGTACGCCCATTCCTACTGATTTATAGAGGTAAAATAAGGTCCAACAATTACTCTGGCAGTGTAACCGAGATAAAAGGTCTCGGAGCAATTACAACACCAAAGCAATAAATGCAGTGAAAATCTGCCAACAGCCAGAGGCAATCCTCCTGAAGCACATACTATCTTCTAAAGGAAAAATATCAAAAGAAACAGACTATCCTTCCACCCCAGACTCATTAAAAAGGGAAATTAAACCAACTAAAGATAAGCACAGTGACAAGAAGGAATCCTTGTCCAATGTTCAATCTCCATATGAAGGTACATGGCCCATAGCTTAGAACTAGCTAACAAATGAGTTAGAGACCACTTGGCCAAGCTGGACACCCGTAAGTCCATGGGCCCTGATGGCATGCACCCATCAGTGCTGAGAGAGCTGGCAGATGTTATTGCTAGACCACTCTCCATGATCTTTGGAAGGTCATGGGGAACAGGAGAGGCACCTGAGGATTGGAAGAAGGCCGACACCACTCCAATCTTCAAAAAGGGCAAGAAGGAGGACCCAGGGAACTACAGGCCGGTTAGTCTCACCTCTGTCCCTGGGAAGGTTATGGAGTGACTTGTTCTGGATGTCATCTCCAAATACATTGAAGAATAGGAAGTTATTGGAAGTGGTCAACACGGATTTACCAAGGGTAAATCATGCTTGATCAATGTGATAGCCTTCTATGATGTTATAACTGGTTGGCTGGATGAGGGGAGAGCAGCAGATGTCATCTACCTTGACTTCAGCAAGGCTTTTGACACTGTCTCCCATAACATCCTCATTAGGAAGCTGAGGAAGCGTGGGCTAGATGAAGAGACAGTGAGGTGGATTGAGAGCTGGCTGTGTGACAGAACTCAGAGGGTTGTGATTAATGGAGCAGTGTCAAGTTGGAGGCCTGTAACCAGTGGTGTCCCCCAGGGGTCAATACTCGGTCCAATCTTGTTGAATATATTCATCAATGACCTGGACGAGGGGACAGAGAGTATCCTCAGCAAGTTCGCTGATGATACCAAACTGGGAGGGGTGGCTGACACTCCAGAGGGCCATGCTGCCATCCAGCGTGACCTGGACAGGCTGGAGTGCTGGGCAGAGAAGAACCGAATGAGGTTCAACAAGAGCAAGTGTAGGGTCCTGCACCTGGGGAGGAAGAATGCTAGGCACCAATATAGGCTAGGGGTGGACCTGCTGGAAAGCAGTTCTGAGGAGAAGGATCTGGGGGTCCTGGTAGATAGTAAATTATCCATGAGCCAGCAATGTGCCCTTGTCGCCAGGAAGGCCAATGGAATCCTGGGCTGCATAGGGAAGAGTGTGGCCAGTAGGTCGAGGGAGGTCATTCTCCCCCTCTACTCGGCACTGGTGAGGCCACAACTGGAATACTGTGTCCAGTTCTGGGCTCCCCAGCTCAAGCGGGACAGGGAACTACTGGAGAGAGTCCAGCATAGGGCAACAAAGATGACTGGGGGATTGGAGCACCTCCCTTATGAGGAAAGGCTGAGAGAGCTGGGACTCTTTAGCCTGGAGAAGAGAAGGCTGAGGGGAGACCTTATTCTTGCTTAGAATTATCTAAAGGGTGGGTTGGAGAAGAATGGAGGCAGACTCTTTTCAGTGGTTCCCAGGGACAGGACGAGGGGCAACGGGCACAAGATGGAACATAGGAAGTTCCATTCAGACATAAGAAAAAACTTCGTTACGGTTAGGGTGACGGAGCACTGGAACAGGCTGCCCAGGGAGGTTGTGGAGTCCCCTTCTCTGGAGATTTTCAAGATCCACCTGGATGCAGTCCTGAGTAATGTGCTCTAGGCATACCTGTGTCAGCAGGGGAGTTGGACTAGATGATCTCTAGAGGTCCCTTCCAACTCTGAAAATTCCGTGATTCCATGAAATAATTTTCAGGCAAAGTTCCTTATTTCAAGGCTGACAGAAACCAAAGGGGAACAACTACCTGTCATGGCTGAACATCTTAGGAGACAAGAGACCCAAACACCCATTGGTTTTAGTCTAATATTTTACACCTGACTTGCATGCTCCCCCAATTTCACTGCCAATCTCAGCTCAACATACATCCCAATTTCAAACTGACATATAGAGTAAAAGGCAAGTAAGAGCACACATAGAGATACTCACCAGTTTCATCATGATAGTTCACAGCCTCCGTCTCCATCCAGGCATTATCAGTGTTACGAGGGTCATCCACATATCCTCTGTACACCTAAGGCCCCAAACAAACCAAAAACAAGCTCAGTGTCACAACAAACAAGGTGGTGTCCATAAGAAGGTATTTTCTTTTCCTCCAACACATTTGCCCTTACAGAGTTTTCAATAGTCCCTTCTGTTTCCTACACCATGACAACCCAAACATCACAGCTTATTTTCATTTCAGCTACACTTTTTCAATTCCATACAACTGAGTTACATGCACAGCTCAAGAGGCTATCACAAGAGACACAGAGCTCACCACAAAGTGTTCCTGGCTGAACAGCTTGTGGAGTTGCTTCTCCAATTCCACTTTCTCCTCAGGCGATTTCTGCAAGGAGTTCAAGGCCTCCTCCCCAAATTCTCGCTTCAGGGTAGCGCTAATCTTCTCCCCTGGGTCCACCATCCCCTTGGGGGGGGAAAGAAATAAGGTGACTATCCCTCAGATTCCACTTCTTTTCAGTCCCCTTTGACTGGCTCTTAGTATATCATATCCATCTGCATCATAGTCTGGACATGGAAGGAACTTTACACTTAGTTGTAAAGAGTGAGTATGCACATCCTTCAAGACCTGCAATGGATTAAATTGTGCCTGCATTAAGCAGAAGACATAGTCAGAATTAAATACAAATACCACCTTGCAATGCAGAAACAGCAGAAGGCATACCACCTAATGCTTGGGCAAAGCTAGTTTAAGGACTATGACCTCACCTCTACAACACGAGGTCGTTATCAGAAAACATGCTTTTATCACGCACATGCCAGTTATCGGCTCGTGGCCTTACCAACAGGAAAATGTGTTTGGTCTTACCCCTGGAATGGCCCACTCCCCACAGTCTCTCCTCTTGATAGCTACAAACTGCAAGATGTTTTTGCCAGTAACTGGATGAGCAATTTTATTGCCACTTCCATCCCTCTTCCACCTGTAGCAAATGACAAACAAGAACATGCTNGTAAAGAGTGAGCATGCACATCCTTCAAGACCTGCAATGGATTAAATTGTGCCTGCATTAAGCAGAAGACATAGTCAGAATTAAATACAAATACCACCTTGCAATGCAGAAACAGCAGAAGGCATACCACCTAATGCTTGGGCAAAGCTAGTTTAAGGACTATGACCTCACCTCTACAACACGAGGTCGTTATCAGAAAACATGCTTTTATCACGCACATGCCAGTTATCGGCTCGTGGCCTTACCAACAGGAAAATGTGTTTGGTCTTACCCCTGGAATGGCCCACTCCCCACAGTCTCTCCTCTTGATAGCTACAAACTGCAAGATGTTTTTGCCAGTAACTGGATGAGCAATTTTATTGCCACTTCCATCCCTCTTCCACCTGTAGCAAATGACAAACAAGAACATGCTTTGCTGCTTCTTGACACAAGGGCCTGGGAAAGCAACAGCAAGACATCCGTGCTGTCACCTGTGCAGGGGCAAACAAAGCAGAGAAAGAACAGTTGGGGCAGGCGGTGACTGACAGACGCTGTCTGGCAAGATCACAACCAAGGGCAAAACACTGAGTTTTTTTGCACACCTCTACCAACTGTTTTTTCCTCAGCTAGAAGGGCAGAAACCACCCCAGAGGTACATTTCTGTAGCCATGCTGATAGCCGAAGCTTCTTTGAGAGCTACGTCCAGCACATCCTATCAGCTCACTGAGCTGCACTTGTGCCTTAATGAGAGGGTAAGTATGCCTCCAGCTAGAACAGAACATACAGGCAGGCTGCAACACCTCTGAACCACTCACCCAGCACGAGGCCACAAACACCCACCATTGCCTTCAGTAAAGAATTAAGAACTACCAATAGTTAAAGCAAAAAGCTATCTAAATAAATACAAAATAAAAAACAGCATTTCTTTTACTTTCGGGAAACAATTCAGTAGCTTTGGCAGCCTTCTGAAAAGGGGAAGAAGTAAAATGCATTAGGATGATTTTCACAATCGTTCTATCTTCAGCATGGCACTTCCTAGCCTGCACCTTTGTTAATTACACAATTTTTTCTGAATACTTTCTTGGTGTAAATAGTTAGCATGTACACACAGATCCTGCTGGCAAAAGCACCATTAAAACAGAGCATAAACTGACAAAAAAAAGAGAAGCCTAACCCCACCTCCTCCTATAATATACTAGGCCAAGTTAGTATTTCTTACAGATCAAAAGCAGGCACACTGCTTTTTTTTTTGGCAGTTGAGTCATTATGACAGAAAAACCTATTCCTGCAATTTAACATGCCTCTTCTAAGGTCTTTTGCATCAAAGTATCACCTAATCCTTTCAATTTTTACATTCATTACCAAAGATTATTTTTAGAATATATTTCTATTGAATTACGCTTCCTGGGTTGTTTGTTTTGGTGTTTTTTTTTTTAAATCTGCTTCCTCAGCATTTCCAAAGCAATTGCTTGTCATTAGCAGTGAGTCCTTACTCCTTTCCAGAGACAAAGACTAAAAAATTATGAAATTCATGTTCCACATGTCTATATATCTCTCCATTCAGATACCCTTATCTGAATGGGCTTACACATAGAGGAACACAGACAAAAGGCCCGTGAAAAGTAACAGCCTGTCCAGAGATGCACAGAAAAAGCAAAATGTATAGGTTTTTTGCTCTACTGCAGGGCACCTTTCAGTCACCTGTCCCTTACCTAGTTACAATAGGATCAGCAGCATGGTTTGGTCCCCAGCGCCCTAACAATCCTCTGCCTGTGAGGCCAGTCCTTCCCACTGGATTTCTGAAATAAGTGGCACAGTACATGAAACATATTTACTTCCCCACATTCAGAAGTATTCTAAAAAAGCAGCTTTACAAAAAAGGAAAGGATAGCAACATATATTCGGTGTCACCATATGTTTTAAAGAGCAAGGCAGACAAAGCATGGTTTTCTCTCTTCATCAACCTTTTTGTGTTTGATAGTACAGGGAAAGGAAATATACAAAATGGCTTTGTCATTTCCCAGATCTTGTGTCCTGAGGTACTCCTGATCAAGCACTAGTCTCATTGTGCACACAACCTTCTCTGAAAATGGAATCTAGTTTCCAAGACTACAGATGCACAGAGCATTCAACTATGTACAAATGGCAGAAAGAAATTATTTTTAGGTGAGGTTACCCATCTGTGGTATGCCAAGATTTGTCAGTGGAAGGAAATACTCTTCTGCTCCGCCACAGCACACAAGTGTTACAAAAGCTTCAGAGCCCAACACCTGGTCAAACTGTGGAAACAATTAATTCAACAGACCCTACCACTAACTGCGTTAGACCTCCTCGAACTCCAGTGTCACCACAACCCTCCGTTGTGGTAGTACTGGCTAACTTTTTAGTGCACACAACCTCTTCCAGAAGGAACCTTCTTCCAGAAGGAACTCTCTGGCCCTGAGGTATCATTTTCCTGTCTCTAGGGCAGACTACCTTGATTTTATTCTAGCAGGCACCATGTATCAAAACTGACAGACCTGTAAGAGCTCTGAAACTACATCACTGAAATGAATATGCAAACAAAAAAAACACTCACCGAGGCCTCCCATTTTCAACCACATACAAGCCACTCAGACTCCTCCTCTCCACTTCTCCATCTCTCTCATTGAATTTGGGAGAAAAACCTTTATCACTGTGTGGAAAAGAATAATTTAATAGCAATAAGTTATAAAATGCAAAATGGCCCTCTGCCCCACCTTGAAGACTAACCACCAGATCGGCAACAACCATTTGATGAGTGAGCAGTTTTTACCGGAACTGAAGTTGCAGGCCCCTCTTTTTATACAGGAGGCTATAAATTCTCAACCTTTACTGATGACAGTCTCCCTGTATTTAGTTCTGAAAACATAAGTGTGCTCCCCTAAAGTATTTAAGATTGCGTCTCTCTAGATTTTCATTTAGCCAAAGTGTTCCAAATGCGCTCTTGTTAAGGTTAGAGAACATAGGATGCTATCCATTGATAAAACTAAAAAAGATTTTGCTAATTAAAAAAATGAGCAGAAATTGTTATTAGATATGATTTATCAGAGTTACAAGCTAATAATCACCAATTTTCAAAATTAACTTAATGCCAATCTCCTATGCGCACCTCTGAAAACTGGCAGAGAAGCAGCCATCTGTCTACAGAAGTGTATTTCCTTTCCCAAAAGCAATTCCACTCAAACCATCACAGGTTCCAAACTACTGACTAGCTTCTTCCACGCATAGTTCATTTGAGAATTTACACTAATACCTAAAAAATGACTCTGCATTTTCAAGTATTACCAAACCTACTAAAAGATCACCTGACACTTTACCAACTATGCTTTGGCAGAACACCAGCAGCCCTACAGAGTCTGAGGAATAGTGTGCTTTGCAACCAGCAGAATATTAAACCAATTTAAAAGCAAACAGCAGCACAGTTTCACACAGCAATGGGAAACCAGGAAGGTAAGGCTGAAACCTCAAGTGCCATTATCTTCTGACCTTTATACACATATGCATACAAAGGAATCGTCATTTCACATTATCACAACTTACACTAGATATATGCATCTTTCTAGCCAAGAAGCATACAGCATTCCTTGAGAGAATATATTCACAGAATCAATAAAAATGAATACACATATTCACAAAAAAAAGAATTAGTCATGCATTCAACCTATCACGTTTCCTGAGTCAGAGTGCTGAGCTCAAGAACTACAATTCTACTTTAATTCTTTTCTCACCTTGCCTTCAATCCATGAACAAACAAAGAAGACTATTATGAAAATCTTTTCCCAAATTCTTAAGGAGAATTAGGAGATTTTTACTTAGCTCACAACACAGAGAAGAAGCACTACAGAGCATCAATGGCTGTCCATTATTCCAATTAACAGTAGTCTTATCTCAATCACCAGCTCAGTAAAATGTGTCAAAGCTAAGCTATTCAGTTCTCTAACCACCATTTTTCTACGTCTTGACTTTCACACATTACTGTAGAATCACATCACTTAAGCTGATGATCTTATTAACTCAGCTGCCACTATTTCTTGCTTCCATGTTCATAGGAGAAAAGAGCAACAATTTCCACACACTTGATTTGAGGATCTGCCCAGTTGGGTCCAGCCAAAACAGACATCGCAGTGTACTCCACAGGATTATAATCTTTCCACTCAGTGAGCCAGCCCACTTTATCTTCAGGAACTTGGCTACGCTCAACACGTGATCCTGGATATGGGGAGGTGAGAGCTTTGCTGTGGTAGAAGTTAACATTATAACTGTTGAACATGTTAACAGGATGAAGATGGGACCAACAGTTTGCAGATGAGTTACTGAAAGAAAAAAAAAAAGAAAAAAGCATCTCATTCATTAGGCTTTAACCCTGTTATTTAATCCCAGATCTGCATAGTACATTAGAGCAAGTGGAACAGACTAGGCTTTTTCCACAAAACAGCTCTCAGTAATGTATTATTGCTTCTTCCAGATATCATACAAATGTATGCCTGGACCAATACATTCTGAATTTTACCTTCAGCTTCTTGATGCAGAAGAGCACTCTGCTAGACACACATGAAGATTTCACAGCATGAGCAAGAAGCTGAGAACTAGAACTGCCTCTCCAGACTGTGTGGAACACTGACCAGTTATTAATCATATACAAGGAACACCTCAAAGATATTTACCATAAATGCAGCAGGAAGACCTGCTTGAACATTAAATCTCCATGTGGGCATTTCATCAACAAACCAACACAGACTTACAGAAGTCCTGCTCTCACATCTAGTGGTAGACCATGTAAGACCATGTAAGAGCAAGAATGCTTCAAGACCCTGAGCAACACAGCTCTACACGTTGCTGTGACCACTAAAATATCATTTTGTGCAATACCAAGTAGGATAACACATACCTTGTTTTTCAATTTCAAATAAGGCTAGAACTGTCAAACTAGTTAAGTTAAAAGAAAAAAAAATAAATACTTGAGACCTCTAGTTTTTTTTATTTTGCCATGGGTTTTCAGGACCTGAAAGACCAGTCAACAACAAAATACTTAACAGCAGATTAGGTTACAGTGCCTGATCACTAGCTCTTAAAAAATCTACAGAGATTTCCTTCAACACACAAAGCAGCCTTCCTGTACTCAATTTTTTTTTAACTATTACAAAAATAAACAGGATTACTATAGATAGGAGGCACAAAGCTCAGCAAGGAGCTATAACCAACAAGAATACTCTAAAACCAAGACATTTATAAGTTCTTAGTGAAAAGTTTTTTTTCTTTTTTAATGAAAAAGAATCACTTCCAGCGTATAAGGAAATGTATCTCCTCTGCAAAAATGTATCCAGGTTTTAACAACTTAACATCTGAGCAAGGTGATGATGGGACCAATGAGTTTCAGATAAAAAAGAAAAAAGCAATTCATACATTAAATATTAACCCTGCTATTTGAATCCAGATGTGAGTATTAGATTATAACTAGCAGAACAGGCCAGGCTTTTTCAAAAACAGCAGTTCCAGTTCTAAACTCCTCACTCATACTACAAAATCTTCATGTGCACCTAGGACAGGATGTTCCGTTTCACGCTGAAGCTGAGAATTCACTGGTCACAGTTACAGCATGCATACACTATCACATCTTGATGTGATGTTCTCAAGAGCACAATTCAACTCACAAACTACTTGAGGCTCATGAAATCTCTAACAGAGATGGGGAAAAGAGCATACTTGATAGGGTACCAACCTCCACACGCAGGTCAATGTTACATCAGGTTTGTATTTTTCAATAACTGCATCAGTTTAGTTTAAAAGGACAGACTGATTTTTGTTTCTGCCATGTCCAAAACAGACACCCTCAGCTACACAGTACACCCCGTGCCAAGCTCCCTCTCAGCTGGCAGGGGATGGCAAGGCAGCCCTGAGATCTCGGCCCAGCGATGAGGTGACTGCTCCCTCGAGAATCGCGTACAACCTCAACGAAGCCAGAATGCCAGCAGGGCCAACGACTCAGGCAGGTTCCGAGACTCAGGAGGACCAGCCCCAGCCTGGCCTGGGCACCGCCCAGCTTCACCATCAACAGGCCACGGTACCTGAGGGACGGGCAGCACTGGAGAGCGCACCGGGCAGGCTGGGTGGACAGCGCAACGGTGAAAGAAAACACGGCGACTGCCCGAGAGAAACCGGGCGCAGCCGCCGTACGCTGGGCGCCGGTGAGGAGTAGCATCGACGCCGCCACCGACCGCACCTCAGCAGGGGCAACCCCGCCACAGCTCCACAGTACTGGGCCCGGACCCAGGCCTGAGAAGCGGGCGCTGGACCTGCTGGGCGAGACAGCCTGTCAGAGCTACCGCCCCCCCTCCGCAGCCCCGGGCAGGAGCCGCCGAGGCCTCCCGAGCGCAGCCCGCTGTCGGCCGGGCCGGGCCAGGCCAGGCTGAGGCGAGCCGCCCTTCCCGCCCCACTAGGGCCGCCGCCGTCGCCGGCGCCAAGGGCCCTCTTTACAAGCTCGCCTCTCATTCGGCAGAGCGACACCAATCGCGAGCGCCTCCAGCCCACCGGCTTTTCCCCGCCCATGGACACGCCCTCCCCAGAGCCACTCTCTGATTGGTTGCTGCGCCCCTGGGAGGTGTGTCCGAGAGCGCGGCCAGCCGCACCGTTGCCGCCGCTCCTCGGTATCGGCCCCGATCGCGGCCCTCGCGTTTCCCGGGGCCCCGCGCGGCGAGGAGAGCCTGGGGCCGGGCGGAGAGGACCGCGGCGAGGGGCTGGGTCCTGCCGGGGCAGAGGCCCGTGACTGACAGAACGAGCGGTCCGTGCTCCAGCGGGACGCGGGCGCCCCCCGGCGGTGGTGGAGAGGACAGCCCACTCGCAGCCCCCCCGCGCCCGGTCGAAGCACGGCGGGAGCGGCGCTCAGCCGTGAATCATCGCACACGCAGCCCCGCCCCGCTCCGGGCCCGGTGTGCTGCCGTCAGGCGTTGCAGGGCCCGGCTAAGTTCTGCAATCAAAGGACTTTCAGAAAAACTATGAATCCG
>VYXH01008681.1:374721-415035 GCA_013397275.1 Burhinus bistriatus | reverse complement strand
CTCCTCCCCCCTTCCCGCCCCCTATGGCAAGATGGCGGAGGCGGCGCTTCCCGTCATGCCCCGCGGGGTAGGCGGCTGCTCCTCCTCAGTGGGCGCTGCCATCAAAATGGCGGCAGCAGCGGGAAAAATGAGTGGGATTTGTCGTTCGCGTGTGTGAGGCGGTAAGTGAGGCGTCATGGACGCATTGGGCTGTATGAAGTCCGTTCTCCTGGCAGCTTCGCAGTATCGCACCGCCAAGACACCGCCCAACGCGGCGCTCCTGCAGCGCAGCCTGGAGGTGAGTGCGGCGCCGGTCCTGGGCCGCGGTGAGAGGGGACCGGGGCGGCCGGGAATGCGGGTTTGGCCGTGGTGTCCCGTCGGGCTTGGGGCACGGGTGGCTCTTCTCGGGGCTCGGCCTTGGCGGGCTTCTCTCCGCCGTCATCGCCCTGGGCGGCCGCAGCGCGGCCTTGGCGCCGCCGGGGCCTCGGCCCCCTCAGCCCCCCTGCTCCCTGCAGGGCCCCGCTGGCGCCGGCTCGGCCGCACCCGCCGCCTCCCCCATAGCTCGGCGGCCGGAGACGGGGAAAACCCGCCCGGTGACCGATTGGAAGGGGAGCTGATGGCTGAGGGAGGCTGTCGGGCAGAAGAAGCGTGTCGGTTTTTGGCAATATTCCCCACGCTATCGCTATATCCTTTATTATAGTTTTTTATGGTGTTTCTGTGTGTTGACAGATGTGTGCAGTATGTTTATAGGCACAGAGACTAAGCATATAACGTGCCTTATGAGGGGCTCTTTTTTTTTTTCATACCCCCTAAATTCTACCCCCGGAGGATCATTTAGTTTCACAACTTAAAAACAGTTTGAATGATGAACTGGTCTTGTACCTGGAGTTTGCCAGTTTCATGCAACACCTCATCAAAGGTGTTCGCTGCAGAGGGGCAGTCCTGTCCCTTCCTCTGACCTCCTGCCACAGCCTTGTGCACAAGCCTTGCCGTGGGCACGCTTGGTGTGGTGAGAGACCGACACATTGGCTGAATTGCTTAATCTGCAAGGTACCTTTTTCAAATACAGATTTATTTTTTTAATTGCAAAAACATTAATATGAGAGTTAGTATTCAGCTTAGCTTTTTTCGCTGTATCCATTGTAAAGAGGTATATAGGGGATATGCAAAACCCACATTATGTTCTCTGTTATGCAAGTGTAACTTGTGTCTGCCTATATTGATGTGCAGGTGTATCATTTTCAGCATCTTGTTATATCGGCTTTCCTGAACTCGGGTTTGATTTTTTTCATCTCAGGCACAGAGTACTCCCAAAGCAGCACTACTTGTTACTGATTATCCTTCCTGCAGGAGCACCTTTGGGTTCCTGTCTGCATCTTTAGAAAGCAGGCTGTTGAGCTGAGCTGAAGGCTCATTACGAAGTGTTTGTGTTGAGCAATCTGTTCTTTCAAAATAAATAAACCCTATCTTTTATCTGTGCTAAAACATATGTAGGAAGAATGATCTGGTATTAATGCTGTTCAGTGTGTGAAGAAATACAAAGTGGTGCTCTACTGCAGCTATGAGTTTGAAAAGAATGCTGTTACTATGATTGCAGTCAGCAAGCAAAGAAAAGAAGCCCCAATATGCTTATAAATGATCACAACATAAACTTGGTACTTTCCATGCATAAAGGGAACACATACACGGGAATGAAAACCAGATTTTTTTCAAAACTTTTTTTTTGCAGCAAATGTGAATACAATTGTCCTGTTAGAGTGCCACTTACGTTCTCCGTTTGTCATATTTGACAAAATCTATTTAATACAACTCTGTGTTTGACTTCTGTGTTAAATACTTTGTTGCAGTTGAGTAATTGAGGTTGCATTTCTCCCTTCATCTCCAGGTTGTCTCTGGACTGAAGCTTACACGATTATTTGCTTCAAACCAGATTCTACCAAGTGAATGTCTCAGTTGCCTAGTAGAACTCCTTGAGGACGCTAATATAAACCCATCTCTAACCTTGTCTGTGGTTACTTTGCTATCGCAGCTAGGTAAGATTTGCATCTGGAATTTTTACCTTTGGTCTGGGAAAGGAAAGACAAGACAGGTGCTGATTCTGTGGCATGGGTGATGAACTTTTTGAAAAAAGCATAAGGTGTGAATGATGAAGTGTTTTTCATTGTAGTGGAGTGCTTGGCTGAGCCACCTGACTGTATGTACAAGGCCAGATAAGACATTAAATTACCATGAGAAGCAGACTCAAGTCATCACTGTGAAATGATGATGATTGTGCTTTTCAGAATTTGTTTCCTCACTAGGTAGGGCGAGGAATCATTCTCTTGTCCTTGATTTTTTTGGAATTTGAAAAGACTACCTTTTTTTAATGATGTGAAGAAACCCACCTAGGGGATGCAAAGGTAGGGAGAAGCCATGTTACATCAACAGCTGTCATCACCTCAGTTTGCCTCTCCCATTGGAGTGTTTGCTGGGAAGCAATTTGGGCTCTCCAATGGCCTGGGCCTGTGTGCTTCAAGTTTCCCAATATCAAAATAGGTTCTACTGCCTCTTGCTTTTTTCTTGAGATGCTTTTTGTTTGTTTCCTTTTTCCATTTCATAGAAGTGGGACTTCATTGTCCAGAGAGCTCTGTGCTCACCATAACCTACGTATGTAGGTTACACATACAGGGAAAAATTATCCCTTCACTGCTTAGTTTCTCATCGTGTATGAGTAGTTATTCAAGATTTGAGTCCTTTATGATGACCTCTTGTTTATCTACTCTGGTTCTTGGAGTTTTTAACCTCTTTGAGCTTCCTTGTAGGTTTTTGAAACAGTTACTGTAAAATTGTATCTGTTGCTAGGGTTCTTAACTATCTTTTCCAGCCTGTTGGGTCTGGAAAATTTTAAGAATTAGTTGTTCTCCAACTAATCTGTTTTACCTGTCGTTCTTGTTTGTTACATCTTTTCCAGGACTGCCTAAGCAGAAGTGGCTTTTTTATTTAACTGTTGCTAGATAACCCTATCAAGGTATTGGTTCTAGTCTACTTGCCCACCATAGCGTGGAGCAAGAAACTGAGATCATTGATTTTAAGCTTTGAGGCCTTTTAAGTGCAGGTTTCAAGGTTTCAAACAGAACTAAAACTTGTAGGTAGAAGATAGGATGTTCCTTCAGTGTCCAAGTGTCTTAAGGAAAAACATTAGTGTTTCAGTTAGCTGTAAGTTCAGAAGTAAGGTAGAGATGCAAGTGCGTAGGAGCTGTGATTTATTTGTAGTTATTTGTGAAATATAAGTGAAAAACTGGTCAAAGACTTTGGCTTCTGCTTAGATTGGTAGCTAATACAATAGTTGCTTTTACTATTACATAGGGGTTTTTGTTAACAATTCCTAAACTCTAGCTTTAGACAATGAGACGAGAGAAGCTCTTCAGGATACCTACAATCTGACCAGTGTGCTGGCAGGAGTGGTTCATCGAAGTTCTACTAATCTTAGCGACCCAGTCTTATTACAGGTAACAGGAACTAATGCTTAAGAATATTTGGCTACTGTTACATAGTATACATTATATGCATATAATAACTTTTTAAAAGCTCGATCTGAAATAATGTGTTGAGGAAAAGTTGATCTAAGTTGTATATTTTATTTACTGTATGAGGTTAGTATTATAGGTTTTTAACTCTGGATAGAGTTCTTTGTGTTCTCGCTAATCTTGCTTGTGCTTCTCACCTGTTCTAATTAATTTAAAAAACCAAACCAAAACAAAAAAAAACCCAAAACAAAAACTTCTTGAAATTATTTCAAGAAATCACTGCTTGAGAGCTTGGAAGGTTATTTTCCAGTTAGGGTATTTAGTTATTTTTCCTAGTGTTCGTAACAAAAGCCTGGAGATTGTTTTATCTAATAAATACTTTGACAAGTAATTGAATGAGCAAAAGGAAAGCTGTGGCTGCCAGTTCTCATGGAAGGTTTGCAGGACATGTATGCCTCCTTCCCTCTGGTTAGTACTATCTACCAGGGAATGCAAGGGGGCTGTGCTAATGGAAGCTTACTTCTTAGGAGCCAAGTGCAGACATTATTACTGTTTGTATTTGGGCTTTTTTTTGGCAAGCACATGACACTTCACAGTCTGACTTCGCCTATTTTAACCTGTCCTTTCTGTACATTGAACAGTGAAGTTGGGCAAAACCTTTTTTCTTTTTTTTTTTTTAAATATGCACAGGTTTTCACATGTGTGGGCTCTGAGCTTTCAGCAAGTACTTGCTGGCTACTTGTGGTCACACAGAAAATGAATTTGCTAGCAGTTCTGTTGCCCTTAATCTGTGGAAAATAAGTCAAGCATCCAGTAAAGAACACTTTTCTCACAGTTTGCATATTTCTTAAAGCATTAAGAGTACCAGAAGACTTAGGGATCCAGGTGACTTGGCAGTCAGCGGGAGAGATTTTGTAGTTATCAAGTAGATCCAATTATAAGACCTTTAAGCTCTTATATCTGCTATTTACATAGTGAGATTTTGTTTCAGCTGCTATTCTGCGCTGTGATTTTTGTCATGTTTGAGTATATCAACTTCACATTAACTCAGTTATGTTATGTGCCGAAAGAATGCTGTAATGAAGGACTTCACTACCATTAGATCTTTTGCCAGTCTTTACAACAGATCTGTTTTCCTATAAAAGTTTCTGCAAGAGGTTGCAAAGTACTTTTTGGATTTTGGTGAAACTTCTAGATCTTTCAATAGGGCAAAGCCCCTCTCTCAGTGACAGAGTGTTGAACGTGCTGATAAGGTAGAGGGGAGAACTGGATGGGCTAAAATGGTGACTCCTCTGTAAAATAAAACATTTTTCATCTGTTTGGGCTTTTAATAAGTACATCAGCATGACAGTACATTACTCAATGTGCTTGCGGCAGCTGTTATGTTACAGAGTCTGAAAATTAATTTAGTTATGGTGTCTTTTTATTTGTCCTTTTAGTTTCAGCTTTTGTAACTTGTAACATTCTTCAGTGAGATGCTATAGGAAAGACATATGTGAATAGCTTTTTATTTCCTCAGAGTATTCAGTTGCTGCAGAGGCTAACCTACAATGTTCCGGTCTTTTGCGCTGGTGCCAACATCGATGAATTAATTTCATTTCTAATGCATCATGTGTAAGTGTGTACTTAGTTGTCTTTTCTTGTGGGAAATATCTAAGTTTCTAAACTTTCTGGAGGCCATTAGCGAATTTTGTGCAAGTGTCCTTGTAAGAGGTCTAATGACTGTTAAAAGCACCTGCAATAGAGGACTTTTGATAGCACTGATCTCTGATACTGTTTTGTTTGTTTTTTTTTTTAAAAGGTGTGCTCAGTTAAAAACTGCCCACACTACGGGGATTGCAATCTGATTTTGCTTTGCTTGGAGGAATGGTGTCTAATTAAAAAAAAAAAAAAAATAAAAATCCCAAACTAAATAAAAAGTCCCCCAGCCTACAAATTCTTGTAACTAAATTCTGGATGCTTTAATAAAAACATCTTTGTTTAAATTTCTGGACTTTTCTTTTAAGTCAATCCACTGAAGATGAGTTAACGATACCGTGTTTAGGACTCCTGGCAAATCTCTGTCGTCACAACTTACCTATTCAAACTCAGATAAAATCTTTGGTAAGAGTTTTGTTTTTGTGGCATGATTCTCTGGCTTTAGGGCAAAAGAGAGTTATTCACTTTGGAGCATTACCTTAGTCTCTCTCATGCACTTTTTTTTTGTGGCAATAACAACCCTGACTTGTATGTTCTGCAGAGTTGGCAGTTTTCTCCTGTATTGGAGAAAATAACCAGTAGAATAGGAACTTGAGAATTTGCTTTCCTTCTCTACGTTTCTGTGTTGGTGCACTAGTTTGCATTATGTGTTCAGTTTCTGCAACTGTTCTCTGCAAATGAAAGGTGAATTTAAAATTTGAGCATTCTTCCTTAGAAAAGCTAAATGTTGTTAACATATAAAGACTGTAGTTGGATTTCTGGTAAGCTGCATTAGCTTTGGCCAAGAAAGAGATTAGCCTTTTAAAAGACAAATCAATAAAATACCACTGATCTTGACGTCAGGTCAGGGCCCTTGAATCCTCAAATACATGTCTGTATCTGAGCTACTCAGTTCCTGTGTTTTCATAAAAGAGTGCAAACAACTTATTTTTCAATTCAGAAGCACAAATTCATCTACATGGCGGTGAATGTTGTACTGCTTACCTTGGAAGAAAGGCAATAGGGAGTAGGAACTATTGTCAGATCTGATCACTGAGCAGAGAAGGGATGGGGGGAAATTTTCAGTGGTTATTTTCTATTAGAGATTTTAGCAAAATGACTTTCTCATCGTTCTTTAAAATAATGATGGCATTTCTTCCTTGGTGTTTTTTGTTTTTTGTTTTTTGTTTTTTTAAATTTTTCCTTATACAAGTTCAACAGAGAATTTAGTCATTGACATCAACACCAGTATTGTGCAGTAGAACACAAAAATAGATTTCCTAGAAAACAGTTATTCTAATATATTTTTTGTATTGTTATTCATGATTTTTATGGCTTATTTATAAATATGTACAACCTGCAAGTTTGCTGTTTTTATAGAATAAAATAAAACTTTTAATACTTATGTTTCTCCTTTTTGCCTTAGAAAAATGTGAAGAGTTTCTATCGTACCTTAATAAGTTTCCTGGCCCATAGTAGTTTGACTATGGTAGTGTTTGCACTTTCAGTATTATCAAGCCTTACTTTAAATGAAGAAGTAGGAGAAAAAGTAAGTGATACTTTAAAGTCTGTTCTATTTTTAAGTTGTAGATAAAATTAATAGTCACACTGGCAGAATAAAATTCTAATTCCAGCTAATTTTAATAAGCAAGAGACCCAGCAAAGTAAATATGTGCCCATATGTAGCTTTCTTCTTCCATTCAGCTTTTTCACGCTCGAAATATCCATCAGACGTTTCAGTTGATATTCAATATTGTTGTAAATGGAGATGGTACCCTAACAAGAAAATATTCTGTTGATCTACTCGTGGATCTTCTGAAGAACCCCAAAGTTGCAGATTATCTTACCAGGTATGGCTTCACTTCATAAAAGTACAGAATATTTTTCCTAAGCTCTTGTTCAGTTTCTTTGCTGTATGCTATTTGTATTCTGAACCAAACAGTGGAAAAAAATTCCCTAGATGCTTTTTGAATGTTGCTAGTTGACTATAACTGCTGTACGTGGAACTAAAGGATTCTTGTGTTACTAGCTTCACACAGAAGTGTGAATCAAAATGTGTTTTTTTCATTCTCACTTAAGGAATATTTAATAGTTGTGTTCAGTAATTCTTTGGATAGTATTGGTAGTCAGACAGCTTGATGTGTCTTGCCTTTTACAGGCCTGTATTATCTTGAAGTGGAATAGTATGGCTGAAGTTGTAATAATTCTACTGGAGGGTGTTACGGAGTAGTTCTGTGGACAGCCTGACTAGTGGTTCTGCAAATTCAGCTAGCAGAATTTAGTTGCTGAATTTCAGTCTAAATCTAGCAGTAAAAATAGCTGGAAAATCTTAGCTTGTTTTAAGGAATTTGGTTTCATTCCTAGATTATTTTTAAAGTTTGGTCTATTTTAAATAGAAATTACATTAGTAAAACTATCACTGTACTTGAAGTGTTTGGGGCTAAGAAGGAGAATAGGACACGTGCATTCATCACTCAGTATAAATGTCTGAGTTGTGAAATTCCAGTTTTCTAATTTTTTCTTTCTCCTCTGTATGTTGTAGATATGAGCACTTTACCTCATGCCTTGGTCAAGTATTAGATCTTCTCCATGGAAGGGATCCCGATTCATCATCTAAGGTATTTAAACTTTTTCAGTTTAAGGCTAAGAGGGTGCAACTCCTAATCTAGTTCCTTCTGTAGTCATAAGTAGGTTCCTTGTGTGCGAGGGCTGATAATGAAATACATTGACTTCAGGACTCTTAATTGACCTAAGATATTCACCAAGTTTATATTTTCTAGTTGTTCAAAAGGCTGTCAGGTTGAATTTGTAATGATTGGAGTTTTTGCCAGATTATGTGTCTGCTTTCAGGCAACAGACGTAAAGGCAAGAGGCCAACATAAATACCTTTTGTGCTTTGGCTAATAAGAAATGTTGGAATCTACCAGAAATGCAGTGTGGACCCCACTTCACTGGCTAAAATTTGAATTAATACTACTCAGACTGTGAACTGATGATCAGGGAGCCATGTTGCTAATTTCAAAAACTTAAGAATAAGTTATTTCCTATTAGTTGAACAAATTGGTTAAGCAGTTCACGCTTGCATTCAAGTTTGTCTCACTACCACCTTATGCAAATGCAACATTGGCTATCTGTTGCTAAAGGCTAAAATATGAAATGTTGTGAAAATATTTGGGCTAAATACATCTGTGAAACAAATTAAGCTTTTTTTATCAATGTGTTTCACATCATAGTAAATAATAAATGCTAATGTTTCTGTGTATGTGATTTTTTTTGTTGTTGTTGTTGTTTGTTGGTTTTATTTAGAAAGATACTGACAAGGAGCTTTCCATGGTGCTTTCCTCTTTGTCTCTGAGTATGCACATGTGCATCTGTTTGTGTCTCAGAATATTTTCCCTTTCATAGTTTTCTTCTTTCCGAATGTATACATGTTTCTACTGCTTATTAGATCACTAGCCAGCAGTCATGCTTTTTAAAACAGATGGGAAAGCAATACACTGAATACTAACTGTCACAAGCCTTCACCAGTCCAATGAACTGTATTTCTGCTTCTGACTTGGCTTTAAGGAAAGAAAACTTTAAAGTGCTAAAAGGAGTTGCATAGAACTTGCATATCTCTTTAGACTTGTACATATCTCTTTAGACTTGTGCTATGGGAGTTGCAATTTCTGTATAAGTACTTGATTTAAAAGTATTTGAACTATCATTCACTTCACACAGATCTTAGAGCTGCTGCTTGCCTTCTGTTCTGTGATAGAACTGCGTCATACCCTGCGGCAGGCAATACTGGAACCATCTGGCTTGCCAGTCTCTGGAAATACCAGATTTGTGACTCGCTCAAAGACTTTTGAACCATCTGTTGCATTGGTGCACTTCTCAAACCAACCATTGGAAGGCTCTGAAGACTGTTCAGTTCTGGCATTGCAACTATTCAAAGAGATTTTTGAGGTACTAAGACTGATAACTGAGTTTAAAGAGCTTCTTAGCAGCTATTTTTTTAATTGTTTTTTTTAAACAACTGTTAGCATTTTACTTGAAAAATAGCATGTAAAAATATACCCGAAATAAAATTCTTCCTGTTCTAGAATTCCATACTTTGTAAAACAGCTTTTCTTTAAAGACATGCTACATTTAGAAATATGTCTGTGTTGAAAGTTAAGTGGAAGATATGGCAGTTCGTGAAGTCATGAGGGTAGACACAAAGCTATCAAAGAATTGCTTTCTCAGACTTGTAGAAGTGAGGAAGTTTCTGCTGTTTCTGTGCTCTTTGTTAAACTTCCTCCTCCAGTGTGATACTGATCAGCAGTCTTAAACCTGAAATAGCAAGAGGCTGGGAAAGCTAGAAGACAGGCTGATGGAGGAAGGGGCTTGGCTTCCTTGTTTCTGTAGTTTTAAATATTGACATAAAATTAAATGTCTTTATTACAGGATGTTATTAATAGTGGGAACAGTGCCTCAGCTGAACACTTTGTGGATCTTTTGCTGCCTGTTCTTCTTGATCATCTTCAGATGCCAGAACAGATTGTGGATGAGCTATTAGTGAAGAAAAAGTGTGAAAGAATGGTCAAGGCTATTAATGTCCTGATGAATATCCTTTTTATGTGCCTATTGGCAGTTAATTTATTATTCCTCCACTGTGATCTGCTCTAAGATGTTAGAAGAAATGTCCATCTTGGGTCACTTTAATAGCTTTTAATAACAATAACTGCCCTAATTTTACTTAGGACTGTCATCTTGAAAGACCTGAAGTAGCTTTCTAATTGCTGTGAAATTTTGTAGTACAGTGGTGCAGGATAAAATCTGGTGACTATTCAACAGCACTTTGCAGATCAAAAATGAAGATGTGTTTTCTGTTGAAATTGCAAGGGGAGTTTGGGTGGCCGTCTTCTTGATCAATATAGTATTTTTGCATAGCCAAGTCAAGTGCAGCTCCCAGCCAAATATGATACAAATTTAGATCAGTGCAACAAGGAAAAATAATGTGGAATGATACAGTTTTACACTTCTCTTGGAGTCCTTAGTGTTCAGTGTCATGTAGTAAGGAAGACATGATTGCAGGGCATAGTCCTGCATCAAGCTGAGTTCTGTGAAGAAGTCTCTTTGCTAGTTCACTCCTAGACAACTAGTTCTTGTATTAAGGACTGATTGTTCACTGCCTCTTGCTCATCATCTTTCTTTACGCTACTCATTTTATTGTGGTTTCCCTTAGCTGTCTGTTTCTGAGTAAGTGTTTTAATTGAAAAGTGACACTTACTTGGCTTATGAGTTAAGCATGACTTAAGTGGTTTATGTAGTTGGGTTTTAAAAGCATTTTTGAAGGCTCTTGTGCTTTGATACAGTAACTTTTGTGTTCTTTATTATTAGAAAATGTTGCCTTTTGGTGCCAATAGCTAAGGATAAGTTTATTCTTAACTCAGTCTACTGCTCTGTAGAGATGACATACTGAAAATGCATGCCTCGAAGGTACTGACTGCCAGCCAATGCACATCTCTAATAGAACACCAGTTTACCTATAGTGGGATTGATACTGGTTTTGGGACAAAAGTAGTGGACTCTAAAATGTGGTGAGCACACAAGTTTATCAAAAATGTAATTTAGCAAGACTTGTATGAGAGTTGTGATGTTGTTCCAATGGAAAGTGTATTGTAGTTGAAAGTACCATTTAAATGCATGTAAATCAACACTGTTTTTAAATCAAGCTTAGTATTTTTGTGGCAACTGACCAATGTTGCTGGTCAGTTCAATTAGTAAAACCTAGCTTAAACATTCAGATACTGTTTTCTGCATAAGTTGGAGGTCCGTTTATGTGAAACAATGACCTTAAACCTCATGCAGTAGTTCAAGCTTATCCAAGTTGAAGCATACCAGAACTGCTCATGGCACCTAATTTTTCATTTTGATTTTATGCAACCAGAGTTCAAAAATATCACACATCAGTATGGGAGGGAATTACTGCACTGAAAATGGAATATACATTGCTCTAGCTCAGTGTTATTAACCTGAATGTCAATATACCTAAGAGTTTTATATGGCCAAAAAAACAGTGAAATATAATTGACCTATGATTAAACCCCCCTCACTTTCCAGTTGTACGTTTTTTTTCAAGTTGAAAAGTCTTCACTGTTGCCATCCCTGGCATGCTGGAGGAGCTCAGCAGCATGTCCAAGGAATTGAGTGATCTCTCTTGGTGTTAGCATTGTTGCCTTGCTAGACATTTAATTTCTTTGTGAAGGTATTTCTTAAGTTTTTAAAATTGACAGAATTTATTTATCAGTGCTGATTTGACAAATCTCACTCTGCCTTTTTTTTTCCCCCTACCTGCTTTGCTTTTCTATTTGTATGTTTAAAAGCAAACTTGTTGCTGATATTATTTTGAAAACACTTGATCTTATGAGCAGACTGAAGCAGGATGTACCTGGTATGGAGGTCAGCTTCTACAAAATTTTACAGGTATGATTTTAATATGTCTTATGAACAGAACATGTCTGTGAAGGGAAGTGTCACTGCCTTACAGTAGTTTTAGTTCTGAATGTTTTGCATGCTTACTTCTGAAGTGGTAAAACTTCTAGGAGTATGTAGTCCGGTGGGCACAATTCTTAAAGCTTCTTTCATTGTTAGCTTTTTTAAAATAAGAGCAGTTTGCTTTTACTCCCATCGTTTATTTCAGTAATGCATGTGCAATCGCTCTTCAACTGCCTGGTAAGAATTATACTTTTAAGACTGCATTAGGTTGGTTAGTATTAAATATATACACCTAATTTGCAACTTTGCATAGTCAAAACAGTTTCTGCTAACTATTGGTCAGATGGCACCTTAACCATTTACTTTATAGACGGAAAAGTAATCCAGACAGTCAAACACGTCATGCTGTTTTGGAAGATTTTCTTTCAAGAATGGGAATTGTGTAATTTAATGGGTAGCAACAGAGTATCACAGTCCTCAGGAAATCCTTATAAAACTTAGGCTTGTGACCTTTTATGATGGAAATCAAGCACTTGAAAACTTGAAGGAATTAAGTAGTCTCTTCACCTGTTATGTTGGCTTTAATGGGAAAACATGTTACTAAATGCTCTCTTCCATTGACTTCAGGCTCAGAAACTTAGAAAGGCAAACTTTAAGAAGGTAGCTTACGTTTTGAATAAAACTATTCTGTGCTCATGGGCCTTGATATTGTGATGTCTGGGTGGTTTTGAGTTTTTGGTTTTGTTGACTGTTACATCTTGTTTTGACCAAAGTAGCTTCTTTCTTAGGATCAACGCTTGATTACACCTTTGACGTTTGCTTTAACATCAGACCACAGAGAGCAAGTCCAAGTGGGACTTAGAATACTGTTTGAGGCTGCACCCTTACCAGATTTTCCTGCCATAGTGTAAGTTTATTTTTATGATAGTCTGGTAGCGTTTGACATTTTTATGGGCTTAGTGATATTCATGTTTCTTGGCATACTACTTTCAGCTCATCAGAGAGAGAAATTTTTCTTCTTTATCTGCAGTTAAGAGACAGTAGTGATCTTGGAGGTCAGAGGAAGTAGCTCAGATGCTGTTTGTATTCAGTTAACATCAGATCCTGGAGAGCATAGCAGTGACTGAATTCTGTCCCTCAGGGTTCACTGTGCTTGGAACTTTCTACTTGGAGTGTGTCTAATATTCTGACTGTCAGATTTCTCTCTCTCCTGAACTTTGTCACACATGTCACCCTTCAGTACCTAAAGCTTTGCTTACCTTTTTGCAGTAACTTCCAAGAAAGAGCAGAATAGGATAAGACATAGGCAGATGGCAGTTGAGGTAGTATTTAAGGTGGTCTAAATAGCGGGGGGGGAAATATTGAGAAACTGTATTTGATGGAGTCTTTATTTCTGTAGATGTAATAAAATAGGAAAAAACGATCTTGAATTGTATCAGTCTTCGCAACCTAGAAAACCAATCTGAAACTTCTTCCCTTTTTGTTAGCAGAGCTTTTTAAAAACAAAAATGGGAATTGTTTGAAAGGACTTCCAGATTGGATGCCTTTTGTGGATATAAGAAACATTTTTGTAATAGCCAGTAACAAATAGTCTGTCTGGAAGAATGAAGGATCTGTACAATCCAATATGCCTGGAGTTGTACAATGGAATAGCCAAATAACATATCTATAAATGCAGGTTAAAAATAGGCTTCATTCACTTAGGAAGCAATTGAGACATCACTTCAGTGAAGTGGTTGGGATAACTTAATTAAGTTATCCCAATTCCTTAATTAAATTAAGGAATTTATCAAGAGGAAAAGTTTTTTGACTACCTCAGAAATCAGCTCTTCTGACTTACTCTCTGATTTGGAATGTCATTAGTAGCTGCCTTGAAAATACTGACCACAAGTTACATACAGACACTGGAATACAGGTACTGTAATTACTTCTGTCTAACCTTTTGTGTTCTCTTCCCTGTATGAATTTTAACCGATTGCGCTTTTATCTGCATACTTAAATTTTGGTTAAAACTTACAAAATGAAATGTGCTGTACTCAATATAGTATTGTAAAATACCATCACAGACAGGGAAAAACTAAGGTTTATTGGTAGCACTCTGCCTTTTCATTATTCAATCTCCTTATTTTTATACCTAATAGAAATTCTTACTAAATACCTTCTCCATCTTCCTAATTACAAAGTGGCCTAGTTAAATTGAATAATGACATGTGAAGTAATCTGTTTCTCAGGCTAGTGAGAGACAGATGAGCTGTTCTCCTTAAGAAGAGCTGAACACCATGCCCTTTCTTACCATGCAGTGAGATACTGCATTTGCTTCTAAAGGTTAGCCGTGACAGGCTTTCTTTTTTTTTTTTTCCTACTTGCTGTATCTCTGTTTAGTTTGGGCATTGTCTGATACTACATCTTAATGTTGTTTGATAATGCAAGTGTAACTGTTTTGTAATCTGTTTGCAACAAAAGAGAAGTTAATTATGTTATGAAATTGTTCTCATCTTCAATCCTTGCAATGGTATTTGTAGCAAGTTGTTTCATTAATAGCCTTTATGTTTATACAGGCTTGGTGAAAGCATTGCAGCAAATAATGCTTACAGACAACAAGAAACAGAGCACGCATCAAAAAGAATCCAAATGCAGTTACCCATGACCAACGTGACTTCTGTGAGGTGTTCTTCATCCTGTCCTTCAAGTGATGAATCCACAACTTCAAATATTCAGGAATTAATACAAAAACTTCATTCTGGACTGGAGGTTAGTAGAATTTATATATCCTTGTTAAATATTTGGCACTTTTTTACTGAGGGTGGGGGTAAAATTAAAATCCAAGTGTCAGGCTGTAGCGCATGTATCAGTTGAGTTCAGTTTAGATTCCTAATTAGAATGTGTTCTTTTTACTGAGCTCCTGAGCAGAAGTCAATGATGATTCTTTGTGCTACATCAGAAGCTGTGCTCCTTATTGAAATCTCTTTCTCCAGTGGGGTTGCCCATGCTCTTCCAGCTGTCAGATGTGGAGGCAGGTGTCCCAGACTTGCTGGGACACATACAAGGAGCCTTCTCCCCCCTGCTTCCTAAGAAATAGGCTGTGATAAAATAGAGATGCTGCTTTAGAAGAGTATGGTGCATCTCTTGTATGGCTAAACACATACTGAACGTTTTCCTCTTCTTGCCTGTAGCTGACTCTTTAGCATTTGCAGTTCAATTTTTGTGGCCTTCTTGGAAAAGCACTATTATTACTTCAGAAGAAAGTTTTTGTTTCCCTCTGCAGCAACACGCATTGTGAATGAGACACTCAAACAGGCACCACATACAGGACACTTCTTTGCGAGCCGTACTGTCAAGTAATGAATATGTTTCCTCATTCTCTTCTGTTCCAAGCAAGTTAGTTGCTTTGTAGCTGCTTTAGACTGAATGATGGATTACTGCTTCTGTTTTCTTTTGGCTTAAAAGAACAGTATGCGAATTGGGAAAATTAACAGAAAGTGCCTGATAATGGCTTGGTATCTATATGAGTAGTATTGCCTTAGCTTTGCAACCCTTCTCTCTGTGTTGTAACTGGTAAGAATGAAACTCAGCAAGCTATCAGTTCCAGTCAGCTGCTAGAGTAATAGTGAAAAAGGTCAAGTGAATCTCCGTTGGCTTCCTTAGTACTCTGCCACTGGATGCTCCCATTGATTATCCTTTTCAGGATACAGTCTGTAGGTTCATTGCTGTATATATATTAATGTAAGTCCAAGCAGCCACAGGTGCCTAACAGCACTAGTGCAGCAACTTCAAGTAATGTGACAGATTGTAAAGCTGCTTCGATTTTTGAATCTTCTCTTAGACCTTTTAATTAGTAGAACTTTCCTTGAAAAATCAATATCACATTCACTTAAAATATCCAGTACTTCATCTCTGTGTACATTCCATATGTTCTGTGAAGCTCAAATGTGTGTAAAAACATAATTGAGAAAACACTTTTAATAGTATTACTGTACAGAGAGAGTGAAGGGAACTTGAAGCTTTTATTATAGTAATAATATCTAAAAGGACATAGAGATGACAAGTTTGCAAGCAGGAAAAGAAACTACTTCTTTCCTATGTTAGGGACAGGAAAATGAGCTGAGAGCTGGAGCTATGTGGGGACTACTGTTAATATGCAGAGAAATTCTTACATAATGGTTGAAAACTGTGCAGAGATGGTAGCTTTTCAGTAGGTGTTCATTGTATGAACAGCTGGGATAATTTGCATCAGCATATATGAACAGCTGCTCAAAACTGGTGTTATAGTAGCACTGCCTAAGGAAAAAATATCTTGAAGTCACCGAGTAGCATTCTCACTTGACTCAAGCATATATTTTAATAAACACTTAGGACTTGTTGTGCCATATATGGTAAATTTCTTCTAGTAAATCAATGCGTTAACATAATAAGTTCTGTTCCGGATAGTGTCCTTTCAGAACAACTTTCCTGGACCTTTTCTGATAATCTGTATGTTGAGAAGGCCATAGAGTATGAACAAGGATTTTTAGTCATGTGCATTTTTTGCTGTTAATATTAGTGCAAATTAATTTAGGTGTCCTATGTGGGGACTGCTAATTCTCCAGCAAAGATCAGACCAAGGGGAACTGTTTTAGAGTGGTGATGTTACCTTTCCATAGTGCTGGACTGATAGTCTTCTCCAGATGAATCCTATTCGGAGTCAGGTGTGTGCATTTGAGTAGACAGTCTCAGATATAAAAATAAGAACTCCAAAAAAAAAAACTAGTGGACAGGTGGAGTTCACAAAACTACCGAGCTCTTTAGACATACGTTACCTGGCTAAATAAATACAATTTTACAGTAGCAGTAATTGGAAAACATTTCCACAGATGAAGGAGCCAGTCACCGATGTGAGGATATCTGACATAATGGATGTCTATGAGCAGAAGCTGTCGGCATTAGCAGTGAGTACAACTTAATGTATATGGATACATTGCTGTCTGTACATCCAGAAAATGTTAATGAAAAATGTTCTTCCTGTATACAGTCTAAAGAAACTAGGCTGCAAGACCTTTTGGAAGCAAAGGCAGTAGCTCTGGCTCAGACTGATAGGCTGATGGCTCAGTACCGATGTCAGAGAGCCCAGGCTGAGTCTGAGGTAAGCAGCAGGGGCTTCCTCCTGGGACTCTGGGGTGGGGCTGAGTAATAATTGGCTGAGTAGCTTTAACTGTGATTATATATGTGGAAAACTCTATATTACGTAGCTGTAAGCTATGCTGGCAAGGTAAAGAAGTCTTAATTTTCATCATAAACATCCTGTTTTCCTTTGGATTGTCCTTTAGAACAGTTTTCTTTCTCTTATAGGGAAATATGTCCTTTCCCTTATAGGAAGTCAACAAAACTAACCTACTGTACTAGTTATCATTTGTTAATTACTAGTGTTAATTTAATGGTATTAATCTTGAAAATTAATAAAGCCACTTACTAGAATTCTATATAGCATTTGCTGGTATATGAAGAACTGTTTCCTATTTGTGCCTTTTAATCACTTGTCAAAGATGAACTTTCAAATAAGGCTTGCTTCTGTGGGATATGTATTTGAGGTTTGCATTGAAAACTCAGACTAATTTCTAGTCTTTAAAGGTTATAATAAAGATTGGGCTGCAGATTACTAAATCCATAGCTAAAATGTATCATCTTTTACTTTTTTTTTCCCTGTGCTCTCACACTGTCTATAAGGGAGCTAAAGGAATGTAGATGGAACAAAATAATTTGTAGTTAATGTTAGGTGAGAGAAATCCATTTCCTGATGTAGCTGATAGCACTTTAGTGTTAGATCTATGGCCTCAAATACGCCTATTATAAAGTGACTTGTGAAACATAATTGCTTGTAACTGTAGGGGTTTTTGGTGGGGGGTGTCTTTCCACTCAAAGGCGAGAACTCTTGCTGCAATGTTGAAGGATGCAGAACGAAAAAATGAAGAACTTAATGATTTGCTGAAAGCTCAGCAGGCAGAATATGAAAAAGCACAGACTGATATTGAACAGCTCTTTCAACACAACAGGAAATTACAAACAGTTGCTGAAGAACATGAAATACTGAAAAAATCCTCTGTCGATCTTCTTCAGAAGTAAGGCGCGTAAGATCTCTAACCAAATACTTCATATTCAAAGAATGATGAAGCCCTTCACTGAGCTTAGCACGCTGGAAGGGCAGCATTACATGCTATTTCATGTTTTTAAGGGAAAAATTAATTCTTTTTTTTTTTCTTCTATATGCTTGTTGATAAGTTTGACTTAAGTAATTCGAGAAGTTAGTATGTTAAATGGAGTGAGAACTAAAGTTGTAGAAGCTGAAGGTCCAGTTCAGGAAACTTTGTATAAAAGGGAGCATTGTTCTCTAAGAAACAGAACTAACAATGCGTAGTTTCTATTAGTATTATACCATACTCTCAGCTTTTTTCTTTGATTTTATATGCTGTCTTGATGAAATGCTATAAATAGTCTGGAGAAGCAGCCAATACAGTATGTTTGTATAAGGTAGGTGCTTGCATCTTTGATCACTTCGGTAGCAAGTTTGCCTGAAATTAGGTAGAAGTGAGGTAAGGAGGAAGGAGGCACTTTTGTGTGTCCCAAATTATTTACAAGCATTATTTCTTTAGGATCTTAAGCTTAAAAAAAGAACACGAGACACAAAATGTACATAAGGATAGGAACTATTTATGAAAATAAAATATGCTTTGGAAGAATAAAGGCTTACAAGAGCTTTGGCTTTTTAACTCACATGAATTGGTCTTATCACTAGGTGTCAGCAAGGCAAAGAAGCTGATAAAACTAAGAGCAGGTTTCTTGCTTAATAATGGGAGTAGGCATTATATTAGACAATTTTGAAGGCATACTGGTGCCAATAAGGGTGTCATTGAAGGAGGCTACATAAAACTTTTGTCCATGATAGGGTTTCTTGACTAAGTATCTAGTATGGTCACTGTGGAAGTATCTTCTTTTTTGCTTGAATTGTATGCAGCCATAGACTCTGTGAACATGTATTTGACTAATTTCTGTGAAATAAAACAGCCTCAGTCTAGCAGCTAACAGTTGTAAATTTTGCAAAGTAGGAATAAAATAGCTTTCTGATCCTTAAATGTGTTTATAAAGCAAAAATTTCCTTTATAAACAATCTGCATACTTTAAATATACTCTTCCTTAAAAACAATCAGATAACTGACATCAGGGGACAGAACTCTTGTTTTGGTAGGAAAGTAGGAAAACGTTTGCTTGGAGCATGACTCTGCCTCAAACTTGTATTAATTGCACATTATATTGTCTTCAGCATGTTCAGTTTTAGTATCACCAGACAAGAGTGACACAAAGGGTCCCTTAAAAGATGACTGCAAATAGCTAATTTATAACAGTTTGTGTATGTCAAACTTCTAAAGGCATCTGTATGTTTTGTCAGTTCCTAAGAGTTTTCTACTAGAGGAAGATTGCTTCCTGATTGTTAATAAGTAAGGATATGTAAGGGATCCACTGAAGCTTGGTTTGATTTTGTGGCTTTTTTCCTTCCTCCAAGTATGTTAATTAAAAAACAAACAACAACAAAAAACCCACAAAAAACCAAACAAAAATCACCAACATGCAAGCAACAAACTACCACCAAAAAATCCTCAACCAAACACCACCACCCCCTGAAACACCTTGCTTTTAGTTTGAGCGGGATGATTGCACAAATGATGTCAAGTATTTTTATCTGACAAACTTAAAGTAAAAAGTCTTCAAAAGCACTTGTACTCTTCAACCATAACCCCCTTATACATTTGTAGGTATGAAACAACTGAAAGACACTATAAAGATCTACAGATTACATGCAATTCACTAAATAAACAAATGGAAGCAATGAGGAAACTAAATGAATCACTCAAGCAGCAGAATGACAGGTAAGTTCAATTCAGTCTTTTTAAAGCAAAGTAAAGATAAACAGTGAAACTAAACAGCACTTTAGTCTCAATTTTTCAATTGTGCTTTAAGTAACATCTGAGAAGTGGAGTTAGAGGAAGCAAAAGATGCTTCAAGGATTCCTTTATATGTGTATGTTAGATGAAAATCTGTAGTAGTGACTTTGGTGTTTATTTTGTTTGTTCCTGTATTGGTTGGGGGCAGGGAGGAATACCCACAGACTTCAGTGACAGTAGGAATTAAAAAGAGTAATGAAGATAATCCAATTCTGGGGTGCATTTGGGGGGTGGGCAGGTATCTTTTTGGTGGTGGTTGAGTTCTTAAATGCTGTTATCCAAAGATTTTCATGTATTCCCTTTTAGTCTGCCAGGTTTCTCTGCAATGTTATTAGATCAGAAAAACAAAACCCAACCCTAATAAGCGAATACATTTAAAAATTATATAAGAAATAGCGGTGGTTGGTATTCCGTCTGTGATATAAAACTTCAGTCCTCAACCATAAAACTAGCATTACTTATGTCTTCTTGAAAACTAATTATAATTTTTTTCCTTTTTGATGGCTTAGAAGAGGTCTGATGTACCTTCCATCAACGTAACTAAGGGAGTAGGGTTCCTATTTGAGAAGTTTTATTTAATATGTAATATTGCAGAAGATATCTTTCAAATATGCTCATAGGCAGGCCTTCTATTCAGTTTAGAAATAAAAAGCTATTGTTTCTTTTACTTGCAAAGTTCACTTCATCCTCCCAGGCTCTGGCCTTGTCGGTAATCAGAGCAGTCCAAATCACTGCCTTGAGTTCCAATTCAAATGTATCTGTATAAAAATTTTTCCATTAGTTTGCTACTGAATAAACTTGGACACTTACTCTCACTGGTGCACTATGCAGCTCAGTGTAATTGGGGAGATAGTCTGATGAAAGCTGCCCCTTTTTAAAGGCAGGTCAAGGGAACAGTTGTTATACCAATATTCGTGAACTGCCACAAATAAAATGGAGACCATAGAAATACACTCCCTCCTCTCTCTTGCTAGAGGCTGCAGCTTAGAAACTGGTAGATAGTAAGTGGATAAACACGTAAACAAGAGTGACAGTAGATGCCATCTAGGCAAGGCAAGTGGCAGTTACAGTATGCCTTAGAAATTAGGCTAGCTAGTAATGGGAAAAAGTAGATTAGCTTCGCAGAGTATACTAAGTGCTAAGGTTACAGCTGTAATGCTGGTAGATGACAGTACTTATATATTAGATGACTGTGAAAACTAAATGTTATCCTAACTAGTGAGGACTGCAGCAGACCTATATATGGGCTACAATGATATCTTATGAAATGGTCATTTTTGCTGAGTGTTGTGTGACAATCTGGAAGATGTTCAGAATGGTATTGGAAGATCTTTGTGCATAGACGTGGTTGCATGGATAATACCTGAAACAGGGTCTACTAATAGGATTGTCAATTCAGGAGCATGCTAAGAGCTAAAAGCCCAGCATACTGAATCACTAATGGCAGTGAATTTTGACTTCGGTTGAATGACAATTTCAGTTCTGTGATGGTATTTTGAATGCTTTGTGGCTGTAATCAAAGGCAAAGGTTTCTGGTGTTTAAGATCCAGGTATGAACCTTTCCAGTAGTTTCTACCGTGTGTCTGTGATCAGAGAAGGGAAATGACTTTCATGGGGGGGGAGGAAATAAAATCTGTCTGTACTCACACCCTGCAAATTCATAGGTTTCTTTGATTTGAAGCTCCTGACAGCAATTGCAAATGATACAAAAATCATTCTAGCTTCTTAAGTCACAAAAATGGTGGCATATCTCACTTTGATCATTAAAACTTGTTTCTGTGCAATTTTAGGACTGCTGCACAGTTGGTAGAAACTGAAGATCACATAAAAGAATTACAGCAACAGCTACAGGAGAGAGATGGCAAAATAGCGAGTAAGTCACTTACCTAGATGTTGTTATTAAGTGCTCTAGATAAGCAGCTATAACTTGTAAATCCTAAAGTTAGCCAGGAACACGTAACTTAACAGTTGAATGAAACAAAGATTTTTAATTTTTTTGAAAGGATACCTAAGTGTGACTTCCCAGACTTCACTGAATCTCTGCACAGCATTGTATGTCCCTTCAGGATCTTTTTACAGCATGTCCATTAGAACTATTTTTTGTAGGAACTGCAAATTACAAGAGCTTAGTGTAACTCTTCTGCAAATGACTGGAAGCAACCGCTAAAACTTAGCAGTAGGTGGCACTACTCAGTAATTCAATTATCAGCAGCCATGTTGCAGTAAGGGGAAAAGAAAAAAAAAAACACACACCCACACACACACACAAAAAGACCACCCACAAAAATATACCCCCCCATGTTTCCCAGGTAATGCAGTATCTCTTTTCTAAGTTTGGCAACCCATCTTTTAATGTGTTCTTTTTCTTAAGCCTTACAACAGAAAATAAAAGTTCTGGAAGAAAAAGTGAAAGCTCAGCAGAAAGAAAAAGCAGATGTGGAACAAACTATAGATATTCTTAGAAAGGAATTAAGTAAAACGGAACAAGCAAGGAAAGAGCTGAGTATCAAGGTAAGGAATTATTTGCACCTGCATTCTAGAGACTGGAATTTTAGATATCTCTATAACTGATGGAGTTGGTAAATCAGTATTTCAGTGGTAAGGTGGCTAAAGAAACTACAGTAGTCAATGTAGTGGACAAGAACAAGTTACGTCAGCTTTAATTGTGTACCTTTTGAGTAGCTGAGCTTGAATTTAAGAAAATAAGTTAGGGTCATGTTCTAATGAGGCTGTATGAGGCATGGTGTGTGAGTACATAACATTAGGATGAATAAAAAATATTGCACCTGTAGTGCAATATTAAATAAGAGAATACAGCACACTCCTCTTCAGTAGTTTTGACTACTGTAAAATATTGATTGGCTTACTTTCTCCCAATTCTCGTGTCCTGAATTAAGGTACATATGCTGCATATGTATGCACCAAGATGCATCTGATTTGCTTTTTTATCTTTGAAATTCTAATAAGTATCTATTTTTATTGCTAAGAAAAAGTGTCCTTTTTCAAAACGGAGACCAGTTTGGCTATACCAAGTTAAGTGGGTAATGTTTAAAAAAAAAAAAAAAAAAATCCCCAAAATGTCAGTGCAGCTTCTATGTCTTTGCCTGTAAACTCACAAGGCAGAGATTCGTTTTACATGCAAACTGATCAGCAATTGCAAAGTGTGCAGTCTGGCAAAGCATTTGCTGTATTTCCATTCCCTGGAAGCAAAGTCTAATCTCTCCAGGCAGTATTATCCAGGGTATAGCAAATATTTCCCTTGTTCTTGGTAAATATTTACCAGTGTGGGGCTTGAAACAAAATGTGGATGGCTTAACTGTGAACACTTCTGCTTAAATAGGACAATGAAAACATGGATGTTGGTGCTTTCCCATGGTAGCTAATGTTTTGAAGTGTGGCAGTAGCTGTAATCATTCATGTGCACCAAATGTATAGCTGAGAGAGATATTTCTGAAACAAGCTTGTAAGCTTAAAATGGTGCTTTTTAATTACTTGCTTGAATTCACCACCCGGACATTCAGCTTTCACTGTAATGTGTATGTTTTTCAGTTGATAATGGAGGAAATTATAACATTTTGTTTCTGCAGGCATCTTCTCTGGAAGTTCAAAAATCCCAGTTGGAAGGACGCTTGGAAGAAAAAGAAGCGCTTGTAAAACTACAGAAGGAAGAATTGAACAAACACTCCAATATGATTGCAATGATTCACAGTCTAAGTGGTGGCAAGCTAAGCGCAGAAACAGTGAACCTCACTTTATAGGGCTCTTGTTAAGTTTTTAGTATTTTATACATATGTATGAATATATGTAAAGATTTTTAAACTTGAAGCTAGCATACTGTCTGGCTTAAAAATCTAAAAGTAGCTTAACTATCAATTGAGAAGAAAAGATAGTCATTGTGGAAGCTTTGGTATAAAAAACCTGAGCTACTGTATAGCAAATAGGTCTTCTGATGGTCTTGGTAGAACTATTATCATCTGTATTGGGAGCTGAATGCAACTTTTGTTGGTGACTAACCTTCCTAAATATAGACAGGGATACATAAAGCAAAATAGGAGTCACTGTCAACTTTCTTTGTCTTCATATTCTTCTGTTGGCTGTCTGGCAAGCAGTGTGCTTCATGGGTTAAGCACTTTTAATTGTTAAATTTTGACTCTTCTGAATACCATTATTATTTTTGCAGTGTTGCTTCCTGATGTCTGAGGTACAAACATAAAAATAAAATGGATTCTATCAATTAGAACTTGTTACACTGAGAGCTCTATTTATCAGCATATTGGTGCAAGTGCTTCATGTAGTAAATATGTGGAGATGTTTCTAATTATGAGGAGATACGAATTTGAGCAAGTAGAATACCACATCTGAATGGCTTTTCAGAAAATAGCATCAATTAGGGAAAGCATGATAA
The DNA here is from genome assembly GCA_013397275.1 of Burhinus bistriatus. Lineage (NCBI taxonomy): Eukaryota > Metazoa > Chordata > Aves > Charadriiformes > Burhinidae > Burhinus > Burhinus bistriatus. Next base: position 391,036 of record VYXH01008681.1, on the reverse strand, counting down.
AATGAAATACATGAATGTACAAGTATTTCTTAAATACTACATAATACTTTCCTAATCCTACAATACTTCCTTTCATTCTTTAAAAAAGATCTGCACTTTTTTGACAGTCCAATCTCCTGCATTGTTAGCATTATCTTTCTGCTGTATGCCAACAGGATTTCATATATTGTTCATAATATAACTATTTAGGTAATTTTGTTTTTTGAAAAAATGTGCTTTTATATGAGAGACTAGTACTAAACTTGCATATTCTTGAGTGGCAGAACACTGTCCGTAGTTTACGTATGACATGAATAACATGTCCTTTAGCAGTTGGCAGAATTATTTCATTAGTATCTCTATTTTGATAGAACTACCAGAGTTTTGGGTAATCTAATATGTATCTCTTTCTGTAGCCATTACTACCTTTATTTGTATTTAATTTGTAATAGCTAGATTTTAAAATGCTGAGATTCTTTGTTTTTTCAGTTGTGTAATAGATGTGTCTTCCTGAACCTGTTCAACGTGTGTCCAAGTACAGCCTTGTACATTCTGCTGCAATTATACAACATCAGATTAATTGTTGATTATTTTAATTTGCTTCTAAAATATATTTTTTATAACTTAACCACAGGTAGGATTTATAGACATTGTTCTGGTCTCATGAAGACCAAGGGAATAAAAAAAAAAAACTGCTCTATCTTCTGTGTTTTATGTGTTCTCTTAGGTGAGATAAAATTATAGCGATGACTGCCAACTTTGCGCAGAATACATGCAGTTTGGTTGCCTTTTTGTATGAAATACAGTTATTGCTTAGGAAGGTTTTTTAAAAAAAAAATGTTATCAGAATTGTTGAGGTGAGGGGTTTTCTTAGTTTTGCAAATTCAATTGGGAAAGAAAGCTTCATTAACCATAGAGTTTTACTTCATGCTAATCGTTAAGAAATTTGAGTGTCCGAGTAAACTTGCAGACATGGGTTCATTTCTATTTAAGTCTCTTAGTCATGAGTAAAGGGTAAGTAAATGTTTTTTGCTCCCTTTCTGCCAGAAACTGCTCATGTAAAGAAATTAAAGTAGGAAATGTCACGCATGTTACTAATTAAACTGATAAATGCTGGTCTGACTTTGTTTTCAAATGGTGGAATGGGAGGGCAAAAGTCAAGCTGCTCACCAGAGTAAGGTTATGCAGTAATAAGGTCATGTCCCCAGAAAATGGTAAATTAATTTTTGGAGTTTACATGATAGAATCCACAGTAATAATCATGGTGTATAAATATCAATTGGTTTTTTCCCCCTGGAAAAATGTGCTGCCTCAGTATGCTGTTGTAAGCCAAATGTTGCTGAAGTCTGTTGAGTTGCATAGCAGATAAATGCATGAACGCATCAAGCTACTTTGACAGCATTTTGGCGTTCTTTCCTGGCAGTGCTTTTCCAATTGGTAATGAATAGTGGCTAATGGAACTAGCAAATAAATTGATGTGTGTTTAAAATTTTGTTCAAAACACACAGCACTTCTTGGCACAGAAAAACCTGTAGCTCTTTACACTTAATTCACACAGAGAAATAGCTGTGTTCTGTGGTTTTGCTTTTAGGTGTCTTGATACTATCAGTGTTGAAAACCATTCTGTAATAAGTTTTGCTGTGCAGTTTAATGTTCTTGCTACGTGCTGTATCCAATGTGCTATTGGACTTGGGTTTTTTTCTTTCCCCAGAGGCTCCCTCATTTAGTGCAGAGCAGCTGGCACCAGCACAACGAATAGCTCTTCAATAGAGTCAATATTTAATTATCTGTGTGTTATGTCAGGTTGTCAATTGCCTGGTTTCCAAGTGCAGAAACTCTTGAACCACCTTAGTTCAGAGCAACCTCATGTCTCGGTATCGGCCACTCCAGTACTTATCTGAAAGTAGCTGCCTTATGTTGTGCATAATCTGGAGAAAGTTTTCCATTCAGCATGTGGTTCTACATAGCTTTGTACGTTATTTCAATCCTGCTGTAAAAACAGTATTTCTTTTTCTGTAGTGTGTTTTCTGTGCTCTTCAGTTCATCTTTGGTGTACTTTTTGGGGGATAATGAGAAGGTAAACAGTTTGGAGTTTATGCTCTTCAATTCAGGATCTGTTGTATGTTTTCTTCATCTTACCATTCCCCTGCTCTTTGGTCTCGATTCTGTGTTCTTTGATCTTTTTCTATTTCCCTGCTAGTAGTTTATTTTAGGCTCTCTCTTTCACCTACTTCTGCATCTCTCCACCTCTTTCACCACTGATGCCAAGTCGCAGTGCCTACAGCTTGCTCTTCCCTGGTGAAGTCTCTGTCTTGTATTCAGATTAGGAAGGTTTTCTTGTGTGCTGTTTGAACCTAGTAGTGGAGCCTTTCCCACCTCTGGGATAAAACAGGCTGTGGAATTGAACTCCGGCTTTTGAATTAAGAGCAATTGATCATCCTTGCCTGCACAGGAAGATGGAACGTGAAGTTCTTCCTGAACTTACTCCCACATTGTCATTGTCCTCCCCCTATGCTGTCCCTGTTATAAACAGGATGGAGCTTTTTTTTATCAGTGTGGTCAAAATATCTACAGTGTGATATTTGTGCTAGCATATGCAACTTAATGTAGGCAAAAAACCCTTTCCTCCCAAGCTTGTGAAACTTTGGCTGGAATTTTCTTAACTCCAGGATCAAGTTAACATTCTGCACAAACAGTAGGACTTTTGAGCCTTACAAACTGAAAGCACGGCCTTGCTGTAGGAAGTGATCCTAAATGTAAGCACTGCTAAGTAAGCCTGTTTAAAACAAGCAATATAATGAACAGCTGATATGATCTTTGATAGATTTTTCAGTAAGTATTTAGTACTGATTATGAGTGGTAGGATTTATTTAGAGATGGTGTAAACAAAATACAAAATTCTGAGTAAAGAAGTCTAGAAACCACTTATGCTACAGATTCAGCAGTACCAAAAGTGTTAACTGCTCGTCAGGATTTGTATCTTGTTTATGTCTATGGTTTTCTTGGTTCAGAGGTATGTGTCTAGTTCTCCAGGAATTCTCTAGCAACGCACTTTTCTGGAATAAGTGCATGTCAAAAATGGGACGAACTCCACAGAAACTGTGACACCCATCTTTACAGGTTTGGTTTAAGTGTTCTTGTAAAGGTGTAAGGAGAGGTTCTGTGCTCTTTTTTCTTAGAGTTTATTGTTAGCAGCCAAAGATCAAGTGTTTTTAGGCAAGTACTTATTTTGCAAAAAAATGATTTCAACCTTGCAAAGTTGGCTTATATATAAATAAACTCCTGCATGCATTCCCATCTGGTTACTTTTGAAGTCTTCCGATTTGTTCACTGTCTGAAACAGGCTTCCTTTCCAACTCTTTCCCTTCTGCAGCATGATGAAATTGGGAACAGGCTGCTAGCTTTATATCCCCAGTGACACATTCATGTCTCTCTACCCCAGCCCAGTCTAATTTGGCTACTTTCCTAGGAGTACATAGAAATGAGGGATAACTAGTTAGGCTGAATTATGCCACACTGAAAACTGTATGGCTGTTGATAGAAATATCCTGGTAGTCCGGACCATGCCTGACAACCAGGGCAAGGTGCCTCCCCACCTCCTGAATGGCAGTCTGGATTGTTCTAGTGACTGCCGGAAAAACTAGGTACCTTTTATCAAAGAGGGTATCCATTTCAGAAGAGAAATAATGAGGCAGTAAAATCCTCATTTTTATGTGCAGCTTCTGTTTGAATCTGCTATGCCTGAGGTTCTCACAGTTGCAGTATGTTAAACTCTTCTTAAGGGACAACCTCGTGTCCCTTCTGATATGTTGCCCTTTGACCTAGGATGAGCTGATGGTCAGCTGGAATATCTTGTCTTACTATGAATGATTCTTGCAAAGGGGAATCAGTAAGAAGACCCAGCTGGATCCATGCATGTGTTTCATGCTCGGCATTAATGTCATGTGTATGTGATTGGAAACTCCACGTCTCCTCCCTGGCTTTCTAACTGAACTATAAATGCAAGTTTGAGTCTAGAAGGTGAGGTTTGTTTGGGGTTTTTTTTAATGACCATTACCTTTTGTCTGAAAATGGAAGCTTGGGAATAATGGGAGCCCTTCTATGATATATTGCTACCATTGATGTGTTTACAGTCTGTTTTCCTAACCCATTATTGTTGGGCTGTGTTGGGTTTTGGGCAAACATTGCAGCCACTTTGCTCATAACAATAGATTTTTTTATTATTATTTTATTTTAAGGAGGATGACTTTAGAAATGGAAATACACAAGTCTACTGGTGTATCTCTCTTAAAACTTACATAGTGTTTGCCCCACTACCCCATCTTTCCAGGAGGAATGTGTAAGAGCATCACTGCATGCTGCATTCTTCCTTCTGCCAGGATCTTCCCTTTTAAACAAAAGGCTTGTGGAAAAAAAAACTGAAAAGGGTAAATAATGTGACAAAGCTAGTGGGGCAGCAACTTTCTCCTTTAGCCATATGAATTCTCAATGTTGACTGGGAAAGCAAACAAAAAAACCAAAAAAGACTGTGCTGGGTGTAAGGCACCCAGCTGGGAGGAATGAAATCTGGGTTCACCTAGCACTGAACTTCAGTCTTGCAGTGCAGGCTCTGACCTAGCTTGAAAAATGGACTGCATGGACAAAACTGGCCACGGTCTAGGCAAGAAGTCTTGATGGCAATAGGAAGCGTTGAGCCTAGTTGTGTCAAACATGCGTAGTGTTACACTTGCAAAACTGAATCCAAAGCTTTCAGGCTGATAGCTGAGCCTTTGCACAACCTTGAGGAAAGCAGGTAATGAAAAACTTTACTTAGTGTATGGGGGCAGGAAGGAAGAAGGTGCAAAAGACCCTGAAGCATATTTGGGAATGATCTGAAGTATCTTTTCAGTCAGTACACAATCCTAGTCCTGACCACAGCAGGTACATATCACGCTACGTATGCGTGATACAAAGCTCTGGGGCTCTTAAAGAAAGGAGAAACAAAACCAAGGACAACATGCGTTCCTCAGGGGTGGGCATAGTAGCTCTTGTTGCTTAGATGGACTCTGAAAGCACTGCTGGCTCTCAGGGATTTAAAACATCTTCTAAAACTCCGCATCAGAAACGAATTCTTCAGTGTTTGAGAAATGTGATGAAGGTGGCTTCACATTCCTCACTGCAACATGGGGAGCCTGGGGAGACGGCCAGTGCAATTGGTTGTTTGGGTTTTTTTCTGTGGGAAGTTCCCAGCACTGCTTGTGCTCTGGGATAAGGAAAGCAGAGTGCAGGGAAAAGGGGAGGATTGTGTCACCAGATCCTACAGAAATTAATAGGAGTGGAAAAACCCCAGGCTTCTTTGGCTTAGCTACTGTACTATAATAGTTGACTGTAGTTTTCTTTTAATGTGGTTGGCTCGGGATACAGAATCTCTGTGGGCTGTCACTTAATACGTGCTGATTGAATTCTGTAGGATCCCATTCCTCTGGGCCAAGGTACATCTTTGAAAAGATTATCTTGACATAGGGAACCAGCACCTCGTACTGCTGGGATCCCCCACACAGCAGGGACAGCTAGCCCTTGATTTCCCCATACAGAAGTAAACCTTTACATGAGAGACCAAATACTGTATTAGTTAAATTTTTCTTCAGAGTAACTGAGCTATCAATGTGTTAGGGTTTTGCACTGTATTAAGTTATTAAAAACTAATTTTGTAAGTAAGCAGCTGTTGTTTTGGCTAAGTTTTACTTCAGAATAATCTATCTGGGTGTATTATTTGCTTATATTGATACTCAAGTGTTGCATTTCAGTTGTGTTTTACAGTACAGCCAGAATGTCCTATAACCTTTGAAGGAAATACAAGGCTATTGTAATTTAAAAATCCAGAGGCTTATGATAAGCCCCAGGGGAAAAATAAAATCCAGTGCTGCTCAGTTCCAGTATATTTTGTTTAATCTTGGTTAGGGGGTGGGGGCCATGATCAGGAGCCATTTCTGCTTGCTTATGTGTCATATCAAGTACCTTAATTATTTTTCTTTTTATCTCTTGAGGATAAAGCTTAGAGAAATATGTTTGGTTTATTTTTATCACGTAACTAGCAATTGGAAGTGAATGTAGGTTTTAAAAGAAGCCTTTGAATTTCTTTCTTGTATCGATTCACCTCATCCTGAATATAACTTCTTTGTTGTGGCTTTCTCAGGCAGCAGGAAATCTCGGAGAGCTATTGTGTTTGTTTCGGTATCAGTTTAACAGTTTGCTTCAACATGGAAAAGCTCCTCAGAATAGGCGTCAAGGTATTGTGCTGTTGCCTTGCTTGTGTTCTGCGAAGACGGAGTAAACGCCTTTCACTGGCGAGAGCAGAAGTCGTTTTCACTGGGGGCGTGGGGGCGTCCATACGCTGGGGAACAGCATCCTGTCTGCATGAGGCTGTTGTCACTCCTGCACCTCTTTAACGTCTGTGGCTGAAGCGCTGTATATTTTTAGGCACGGTGCGCTTAGGGAGCGCAATCTTTGGGCTGGCTGGTGCACGCTGCCCTCCAAGGTGACTGACTTGCCCCGCAGAGGGAACAGGCCACTCAGCTCTGCGGAGTGCCAGAAGAGAGGTTGCTCCTGCCTCCCCCGGCGTGAGCAGGGCACGGCTGCAGCTTGCAAGGGCTCAAACGGGTGCTGCACACTTGTGTGTGTGTGAAGAACCTTTGCCAATATCTCGCTATTGAAGAGATAAAGGTAAAATACCTAACTTGTAGCCCCCTTCTCACTCATGCATTTCTGTGTGGTACTTTTTATGATATCTACATACGATTACCTTCATGTTACCAACAGAGAATCAAGATGCAAATTGGGGTCAGCTGCTAATTTGGGGCTCCTTACATGAAAAGTTGAAAGCCTCCATTTCTTAGTCCGTAACGCTTTATACATGTGCGTAGAGATATGTTTTCTATAGCTCCAAAGGATGATTCTTGGTGGCTTTGGCTGCAGCCCTGGCATGCAGTACTTTCGTGTGCTTCCACTCAGCATTTCCACACATATCAGGGTATTTCAACCCAGTTGCATAGAAAATAAAACCAGTTGTGGTGGTTGCCAGTCTAAAGGTTGGTGTAAACGGCTTGCTTGCCGTCACATAGGTACTAAGTGGTGAGCCTTCTGGCATTCTAATACAGCCAGCAATTACTTGAATTTTAAGATCATCTTATCTTTCCCACTTCTGACTCGCACAGAAGGCAGCTTCTGCAACAGAGTGAAAAGGGATATGCAGGCAGCAGTGTCTCCTTCACCACCTGACTTTGCCTTCCTCCCCACGCAGGCCTATCTCGTGTACAGAATGAGGCAGAGCCCCCAGGGGAAAAATAGCATCTAATCACATCACTGGAAGCAGAGCGCTTAGGCACGCAGGTGCTGAAGCGAGGTCGCACAGCCTCCAATTTTAGTTCTATTTCTGAAGCCTGGAGTACTCAAATGACGCTTTGCCTTCCCCCTTTCCCTCCTGCTCCCAAGCCTTGTTTATTATAAATCTAGCTACTCGAGGCCTGATGATAAACTCTCATGTTTATTCACAAGTTGGTGAGAAGAAAGGATAGAAGCTAGACCTAAAGTGCAGATACAATTTTATTAACTTACTGAGTCTGCACACAAGGAGGATTGCAAACAACCATTGCTAGAGGGTGAAAAGCCTTTCGGCTGATCCCAAGTGAGTGCAAGTACCTCGGGACAACTTCACTGTTTGATAGGAGGGTGACACTTGTTAAGTCTCCTCTATCTTTTCTCAATATCTTGTTGAGATAACTGGCATTTTATGTCAGTAAGTCTCAGGTAAAAGGGAAAGTGTTTAAAATGTCAGTATTTAAATTCTATAGGAATTTTACCATCATGTGCTATGTGTGCAATTAAAAAAAACTATTGCACTACAGCCATGGATAGGCAGGACATACGAGTGTCTCTTGCCCCACAACCTAAGAAGCATGGGATGGTTTGCGTTACAGAAACTGGAGTGTCCCGTCAACCATCACCTCCCCAAAATTCTTCCATTTCTCAGGACTTAAGGTAGAAAGTGATTAGCGGAGAGATAGGAGGAGTGGTGCTAATCTTTGGGAAGTATTTTCCATTCATTGCAGTGTTGAAGTGTGATAAAAAATTTTAAATCAGGTAGCTGAAGTCTGGCATTAGTCTCTGTCTGTTGTCCGGTGATAACATTTTACTGGATTTCTCCCAGACTCATTAAATGTTGTCAGTCCAGGCAAATCTAACAAGGACGTGTGCTTGGATGAGAACTCTGCTGGACTGAAATACTAAACAATGGCCATTCAAACCACTCAATGAACTGGTAATTTTTTGTTAGTTACAATGATGCTTCGCAACCCAGGGTAAGGGATTCAGTGGGCTCACCGATGCCAGCTGGCCTCTGGTAACTTCTGCACTTGTGCATAGCCCAAGGTAAAGTTAAGCTCAGCAATTTAGGTCAAACCTGTTTTACTGCTGTCTAAAATAGGTTGCTTTCCACAGTTCATGCACATGGCCAGCTTCTCTTTCACTCAGTAAGGTGCTGTGTAACAGTTTAAAAAAAAAAAAAATCACAATAGCTTTGAGCTTTTTCTTAGTCTCTACATATTATTCCTCTATGCAGAGGTCTCTCTAATCTCTTTAGTGCTTTCTGGGGAAGGAGGCAGGATTTTCCCTTCTTCCAGGCATAGGTCTTTAGTCTAAGCTACCATCTGAATCATAAATCTTATATCTAAACGCCACTATTTACTATAAAGAGCTCAACAACTAAAGTAGTACTTGCTGCATGTCCTTTTGGAGTAATCTTTGCTGCTTGGCTCAATTCTTCCCAGTGCACATGTACTTCCTTCTTTGTAATGCTTTTGTCTCCATAAAGGGTAAGAAAGGATGTGTTTATTTTTACCCAGTTAGAAAGGGATGAAGCTTAGATCAGATCTGGGCCTTGAGTTCGGCACTCGGGTAGCAACACTTACAAAGGCTGATCTAGGCAAGTGAAATTGGATTTTGTTATCTTGTGTTAAAGGCTCTGACATGCTTATATCTTTAAAACATTAAAAGCTAAACGTCCTCAGACTCAAGATCCTTTAGGCAGGCAAAATGCTAATGTGAAGGCTAGCTACAAACCTATTTTGCTGTGAAACTGCATGAACTCATTGAAAACGTTTTTTGGACACATTAAAACTATTACTACCTTGACCTGGCAATCTGTTTGGAGATATTACTGCATGCAATGTTGCATTTTTTTAATAACCCTGTTTAGCAAAGAGAATATTGGCTAGTTTATGTAGACTCAAGTGGGTCGATAAGTGGGTAGTAGATGCATGTGACATGCTGGAAAACCACTTACAGAACAATAGCCAAGGTCACGCCATGCTATTTCGTCAGGGTGTTGCAGAACTGCGGAGCCAGGTCTCCCCCACTTAATCTTCCAACCAGGAGAAATGTAAACTCCTCTTCACAGATCCATGCACAAATAGATTTACTTCAGAAGAGAAGGCAGACTCAGTGGCAGGAGCTGGTTACTATGGCTATATGCATTACTCACTCTAAACGGAGAAATCAAGCCAACAATCGCTGTATACATTAACTATATTTGTATATGAAGGAAGCTCATTTGCCAGCAGCTGTGTGAAGGTGTTGTGCTGAAAATCCAGCTTTGTTCATGCCAGTCAAGGACTTAATGACTGTCATACATTTAAAGCAGTGCATACTGAAAGCAGCAAAACTTGGGCACTGTGGGATGAGGTCCTCTGTCCTCCTTAAGTCCTTGTTTTCCTCTATGCAAAAGTGACCTCAGTTTCCTTGCCTCTGTGCCCTTAGTGATGATAGAACAGCTCAGGTTGGCAAGGACCTCAAAAGATCATCTGCTCCAACCTTTCATGGGAGAGGGAGCCTGGATGAGATTATCTAGCACCCTGCCCCATCGCATTTTTGAAATCTCCACTGATGGGGGTTCTGCCAGGTCCCTGGGGAGGCTGTTCCACTGGGATGGAAACAGCATGTCACGATGCTGCCTTGGGAATTATGGAGGTGCTAGCTGGCCCGGGCTCTGGTGTACGGAATATGACAGGGAAAAAAAAAAAATTCTGCCCATGTAGGCTTCAGAGTCCAGCTTCTAGCCAGCTACCGACTTGTAGGACTGTCACCAGAGTCACTTTCCCTTTGTCAAATGTCATTGGAATTGATCAGTGAGGACAAGAGTAACTTTGGGTGAGAGAGAGATCTGTAGCAAGTCTTATTTTCATTGGCTACAAACTTAAAGTAAAATATTTTATCTTCCCTTTTTGAAGTTACTCACTGAAGCTAGTGTTTCTGTGGGGCAACCAGCAAATGCAGTTTCCCTTATTTTGTTGCAGGGTGGCTGTCGGTGGCTGTCAGCGTGGGGCGTTGGTTTCCCCCTTTATAGAGTGGTTCCCCCCTTTATGCAGTGCCGCACAAACAGGTAAGTGTTTGGTAGGTGAGAAGGATTAAGCCAAGGCTGTTACCACCTAAAGCTCCAGCTAAAGCTCTTGTTCCTGTCTCCAGTGCCCAGATTTTCATGCAAGTTGGAGCACTGGACTTGGGTGTTCTCGAGAGGCTGTTTGTAGCTTAGAGCCCAAACCGATGGGGCACTTCTGTTACCTGCTGTCAGTTGTAATTCCACTGTTAAGGCTGAAGAGGTTTCTTGCACTTGAAGTAGGGGCTAAATCTTTAATCTGAATGGAAAATAGAGCATACTTGCTGCAGATGTAAAGGCTTGCCTTCTGAAAATGGACTAGAATGTTGCAATCTGCAAATCTTTTAATTAGCCTGAGTTCAAATTAATTAAAAACTGTCATTTAAAGAATTAAGCATTTGCGGGTTTTACTGAGTTCTGAATGATCTTAAGGGAATATAACGGACACTTGGAACTTTCCATAGAATTAAAAATAATTGAAATCTTCTGCCTGCGTGTATATGAAGAAATTAGCTAATAATTAATCCAAGTTATTAGCAATGGCTGTATTTAATGTTACATATAGAGTGCAGCTAGGCTAAAAATTCTTAAATAGGTCCACTGAGATATCAGATAATGTAACTTATTATCAGTCTTCTGCAGTGGCTGAAATGCCACTCTTATGGGGGAGACGGGGCACACAGTCTTCCACTGGTGGGTTATCTGTGTCACTTACCTTTAGTGTTTAAAGTTTAAATGGCTCAATGGTTGAGTGGCTTGCATGTTTCTGCTTGAAATGTCCCCCATACCACTGAAACACTGCCTGCTGGTGGGAATGAGGCAGAATCAGAGAGAACACCAGAAGTTCAGTGCTAGAAGGACTCAGAAAGTAGGATCTTCACACCATTTCTTTGTATGTGTTCTCCCTTTAAAAAAAAAAAAAAAAAGCCCTAAGCCAGTTCTTCTACTGCAAACTAAAAGCCAAACCTGTGAGAGGAACGGGCTGCTTTGCGAGGCTCCAGTGATGCAAAATAGCTGCAAGCCTCTTCAGAGGGCTGGCGACCACTGGTTGTCTTGCACTTCTCCAGTAGCTCTGCCCTTAAAATAGCGCTCTGCGCGCTCTGCTGTTTGGCACTCTGCTCCTCCAGGAGGCCAGAATCTTGTGCAGGAGCCCCAGCTGGTGCTCCTCGTTCAGTCTGCGCATAGTGATTTTTGAAATGGGAACTTCCTGAAGGGGAGAAAAGAAAAAAAAGCCTGATAAAATGAATGAATGCTAGTGATTACTCATTCAATGACTTGGGAAAGGTGGAATCAGCTTTAAAAAAGCTTGTAGGATTACAAACTCTTAGATGCCTTAGTCACAGTCTGTCCTCACTATACATTGCAACACTAAGACTTTTTGAATTCCCTAACTATATGTTTCTTATTTCAATTTAGTTGGGTTTCTTTTTATCTGATCTCTTAATTTCCTGTATCAGTGATGCTTGGTTGGAGGCTAATGGCAGCATCATTGTCATATTCCTAACTGTAATTCTGTCCTTAATTTGTATTTTTCTCCAAGTTGAATACATAAATACCGGGCTGGATTTACTTAGACTGGTTGATCAGAAATACTCTTGGTGCAGGAGGATGGTATATCTTCTGTGTATTTGCATTTTTAATACTAATGATCTGTTCCTATCATCAGGTCATGGAGAATTTTCAGCTTTTTCAGCTTTTCTTTTATTTAAGGGCCCTAATCCTTTATGTGTAGGAAGATACTCTTTTAGCAAGTGCTGGATTCCTTTTTTGGTATTTCAGATCTCTAAAGAAATTCTGATGGACACGACAAGTGCTGAATCTTGAGAATGATGAATTAGATGTCAGTGCTTAATATGTTTTGTTAGGTTGTAAAAACATCCAAGGTGATGTGTCCATCCTGTTCTTTCAATGGGGGGTGTATTTTGGGGGGAAGAAGGGGGGGGTCTTTGAAGAGTGTAATGAATAAAGCAGGAGTGAGATTGAAACAAGATCTGCTAATTATTCTTTCTTGCCCATATATGGTTGTCTCGTTTCGTAAATGCAGAGCCACAAGCGATGAGCTCTCCTGGTGCTCTCCTTCTGCCATGTACTTCCCCGCCAAGTCCAGAAAGAGAACGCTGTGGAGGGAGATTACAGGCCAGCTCCTAGTTCATCTTGTCCTTGGTTGAGGGCAGGGAGAGAAAGGAGGCGATGCTAAGGAAAACGAAATGATATGTTAGGGCATGGTTGAATGATTGTCATTTGATTTGCTCTTTGAATGCACGTCGTTAGGAGCAGCCTCCGTGGCTGGCTGAGGTCCTTACACGTGCCCTTCGACACACGCACGCTCCTCGCTCAGCCCGTCGCTGCTGAGCTGGACGGTGGAAGTCAGACACGAACCCTATCCAGTGAAAGAGCACTGTGCAAAAATATCTTTCCTTTGCTAATACTCTTTCACTTCTGGTTCTGATAATGGTGGTGGGAGACACTTAATGGAGATAGCTGGATTAGCGCGGGCTCTGACTCCCAGAGCTTGGCTATTGTGAAGGGACTTGAACGGCCCGTTTTTCCATGTTACGACCTTATCAGTGACTTAGTGCCAGAGGTCTGGAGCTCAGCTCAGCAGAGCCCTGTGTGACATGTCACATGTTGTTACTGCTAACAAACAGGCTGCGGTACGGGGAATAGGAAGAGTGGAAGATTTCATTGTGTTAGTCCTTTTGCAGCCTCCTTTCCATAAGCTGTACAAAAGCGCTCATTCATACTTGGGTTTTTTTCATGCTCACTAAAGCACATTTTGAAGCTGTAGTCTGAAAGACCATGTCCTTCTGGTTCAGGGAGTATTTGGGTGGTTTTTTTTCTTTGAACTTTACGCATACGCTGTGATCCAATCTGTAAGGCCTGTCTGCGTTGCATGGGTATGGGCTAGAACTGGTGCCCACTGTTGGGCTCAGTCTTAAACAGTGTTTGGGTTGTTATGTCTGGCGAATGGATCTGTACGTCTGCTTTCTGATTCTTTCTCTTGGTGAAATAAATTCTGCTGATTGGTCTTATACTCTAATTTGCATGCTTTTTTCATGCCAAGGTACAGATACCCTGTAAGTAGTTCAGGTGTATTCAGGATAGTTTTCTGATTGCTGCAAGTAGCTAAAATTCAAGTCTGTGTGTCCGATGAAGAGTGAGCCAAATTTCCCTGAGATGTAACTTGAAACACTGCTATTACGCAGCTAGCTATTCTGTTTTGAGTAATAGTGCCACTTAGGGCTATCGCTCCTTATACTTTCAGTATCTAAAATCTGCCCCTCTTGTTCTTGATTCAGAATAAACTGGTCAGGCAAGAACAACTTGCCATTAGTTTCTACATGGGTAAACTTCCTACTTTTTAAACCAAGTAAGCGTGAAAGAGATGTCCTATCTGGTGAGAAGCCTGTCTCCCCCTGGAGAAGAGTGGGACTCTGACTCCCGGGGTGTTGTCAAATTCTTACAGCCCTGTTGCCCAGTGCGTTTTCCTGGTCCAACAGCGTGATCATGAACAGGCTGCTTCTTTGAAGGTGACCAACTTTGTAACTTCCCACAGAGAAAGCAGTGGGAATTAAATGACTCATTGTTTATATGGATGTAGCCCTTACCTTTGCCTCAGTCAGCTTTCCTTTCCTGGAAAGGTGTCAGTAATTTCTGTATCACAGTGATCCATCCCCACCCCACCCCCCGATGATGGATACATTGCAGATCTTGGAAGTATGAAGGTGTGTCAGTAATGGATGAACGTAGGTATCCAGACCATGCTGGCAATGCAACGGAAATAATTTGCACTTAAGCTCTGCAATTCCTTCTCTGCTGTTCTGGTGCACATTTGGGTGAGGATGGGTGGAGGGATTTTTTTCTGCTCTGGAAAATCCCTGTTCATCAACTGCAGTACAGCAAGAAGGACCAAAGTTTCCATCAGGACCAGTATATCCTGACAGGCAAGAGGCAGAATAATCCAACTTAAAAAATAATGCTTCCTTTTCTTTTTTTTCCCATAGTATATTTTCATACCCCGAAATAGCCCATATTTTTTTTCAAAGTTCTGTGTTAAATTTTGCAGCTAAGCCTTCTGCTGTAAATTTGGATTCTCTGAAAAACATCAGTGATGATTTAAAATAAATATATACATCTTTCTATAGCTATATAAATAAAAATGTTATTTTTTTGCCCTGCTGGAGTTGTTGTTAGGATCCCATTCCCTTCTCTAGCAGAGGGAAGGCACAGGCACCAGACCTGCAGAACAGTATCTAGAGAGGTGAGATGAATTACCATCTGCATCTACAGGGCAGTACAGCAACAGCTCTTCAATCAAGACTCTTCCCAAATGCTCTTATGGTGAATAGGTTTGAATAGATGGAGCTGCTGGTGAGGAGTTTCTGTGGGATGGGCTAGATAGATCAAAACCTGAGGTTTTCTGTGGAGTGAGTTTTGCTGAAAATGTAACAAGTTACTTAGCTGGGCTGGTGGTCCTGTCAAATGAGGTATTTGCTGTTTTCATGCCACTGAGCTACCAGTATTCAAAGTGAAGCTTCAGAGGCCCCCACTGAGGCAGGGCATATTTCCCAGTCTTGCTCAGTGGTTTTATAGCATCATCACACCAGATGCGTTATTTCTTTTCTTCTTTTTTCTTTTCTAGACCATCGAATGAGACCAAAGCGCCTAAAACTGTGTATGTGGCAGGTACTTTGGCTTTGTGCATTAAGTCTCAAGCATACAATCTGTTTTTTTCCCTCCCCATTGCCTTCATTTTTTTCCTCTGTAAAGACAAAATGAGTATTTGAGTTACAAAAAAACAATATCTAAAATCAGTTCTGTTACAACAGGATTAGCTGCTGCTGGGGAGCCGGTGCGGCTCTAAAGGGAGTTATGGTTGTAACCTCACTGGAAATCTCAGCTGCTGCTCGCTGCTGTGGCAAAGGCGGTCCTTCTCCGCAAGGGCAGTGCCCGGCCAATCTCAGTGATGGTCTCGCAGTGGGTTTTGGTCTAGGCACGTAGCGCAGCCTTTCTCCAAAGGGCTGCGTGGGTTTCTCTGGCTGGTCCAGCATGGCCTTTTCTCACCGTGGCCTCCCCGACCCTCTCTCCTGTAACTCTTGGCGTCTCAGCACTCCCATCTGTGCCCTCCCCAAAGAGCGCTGAAGCAGTGGGAGTCCGCAGCAGCCTGGTGTGCTGCAGCTCACCCCTTTCTGATGTCGCCCTGCTGTGCCTTTTCAGAAACTAATCTGAGGTTAAACGCGATGTGCTCATTTGGCAAAATAGAAATGCCCCGTGCAGAAAAGAGACTGAGCCTAAAGTGCTGCAGGGGTTTTGCTGGTGGCAGGATTTCAGCTCTAGCGTCAGCTGGTGCTGAGCCTGGGTTGCAGGAGCCTGGCAGAGCGAAAGCGGGGAGCGTGGCAGCGGTGGAGTCCACCACAGCTTGGCTGCGGTACGGCGCCAGTTTGTGGGATCAGCCCAGCAGGTCTCCAAGAGAAAAAAGTTCATTTTACCTGGTATTAAGCTGTAAGCGTGGAGCATCATAGCTGGGAGGGGAGACATTAGAAAATAAACTTGTTTTCACATATATAAGTACGTATGTATACATGTGTTTAGATATACACACAGCCATATGAATGTATATGTGTGTGTTTATATATATATACTTATATGCACACACCAGCCAGTCGTTCCAGAATGTTGCTGCTTGAGAGAAAGATGTCATGTCCATTTTTGAAGGTGTTTAAATTCGACTGATGAGAAGCATCAAGTCGTCAGCCCATGTGAGAAGCGCAGGCCTGTGCTTTTCCGGGCTCGTGGCAGAAAGTAATACCTCTAGAAATAGATGTTCTTTAAAACCGGCCTTATTTCTTCAAGGAGCTTTGCTGACTGAGTTTCCTGGCAGGGGTGACCAGCTCAGCATAGCTGTGCTTGGAAAGAAACAGTGTCTTT
>VYXH01008681.1:302387-368353 GCA_013397275.1 Burhinus bistriatus | reverse complement strand
GGAGAGATAAGAAGGGATAGCTGAGTAACCGTCCCTAAGAGGTCTGCAAATGGAGCTAGGTTGCACGGAAGTGGTTTAGAGTACTTTTGCGTGTCTTTGGATTTGTGAGAATGTGTCCTGAGTCTTAGAGATTAACGCTGGCATTTGCCTGTTTAATGGGAAATGACACTTACATGCTCTAATGCTGTTCTGTTTAAATGTATGAACCGGTGTAATTGTGTTGTTCCACCGGAGCTAAGACACATTCCCCATGGGAGAGAGACTTTGCCGTGCTAGTTTGGAGTTGTGTCTACAGTTGGGAATTTTGGTCAGCTCAGATGACGTTAAAATAATTAGCGACAGTTGTACTTACATAGGCCCTTAATCTTGAAAAAAGAAAAAAGTTAAGGCTAGTTCTGAGGACGAAAGTTTTTGCTCTACAGCAACAGGACAGAAGGTCTCAAGCTTTTACTGCAGCAGCAGGAGAGGGCTGAATGTAAAACGTTTGGCAGCTCTGCTGTCTTAGGGCTTTACATTCCCCAGGAGGAATGCACTGAAAAAAAACTGCCTTGGCTGATGAAGAGTTTTTATCTCTACCAGGATTTTGTTAAAAATAAATTGAATTAAATTTTGAAACACCACAGTATCTGTCTCGATAGGGCTCTTGAAAATTTGTCCAGCTGCTCTGGATATTGCACAGTAAATAAAACAAGGGAAGAGGTAATAGCTGAGGGTCACTTATACAGCCTCAAATAGTAATCAAATGGTATCTTGACTTCAAAGAAAAAAAATCTGAAATTCCTAAAGAGTGTTTGTGTGTGTGTGTGTGTACACCTTTTAGCAGTGGAACTTCTTTTAGACATTCTCTGGACAGCACCCTGAGTATTTTACATACGTGTGTTTGTAAGTATTCATACGTGTGTGTGTAAGTATTCATACGTGTGTGTTTAAGTATTCATACGTGTGTGTGTATTAAAAAAAATACATAAATAAAAACATATCTGTATGATCACTTTAGAGAGTATGTAACAATAAAATTAATTGCTTGGCAGTACAAACCCAGCAAAACGGTCCTCACTTATACCCATGTCCCCCACCCTCTCTTTCATGATAAAAGGCTCCTAAACTCTGTGGCCTTGTCATTAGAGAAAACAAGTTTAGGTATTAAGCTGGACTGATAAGTTCAAATCAGTCTAAACAACTATGAAGCTCTTGCACCAATACTGCAGATACACTTGGACTCTGCCGTGCCTTGCTGCAGAGGGATACCCAAACTGGTGAATTTGGAGGTACCGGCGACTTGGGAAGGGGCACCAGCACAGGACCTCCCCCAGCCACGTTAGTCCTGGTTTTTCTGACACACTAATTTGTGCGATCAGAGGAGTGCGCTGCAGGTAGCAGAGCTGTTTCCATCCCCAGTGCTGGCTTTCTCCAGCAGGAGCATGGCCATACGTCCCTGGAGCCGCACCAAGGGTGTATGTAACGCACATCCTTGCAGCAGTTCTCAGTTTGCAGCAGTGAAGTCTTGCTCCATGATTCCCAGAAAATGCCTGCCTGGGACGATGCTTGAAGTGGCTGAGTGGCACAGCCCCAGGGAGATATGCTGGAGAACACAAGCCTGCTACAGGGGAATTTGAAAGGGGCCAGAAGAGGCCCCTGCTAAGTGGTTTTTAAAATCACAGCTTCAAGTGGTCTGTTTTATCTCCTGCTTTTAAGCACCATTCCACCATTTGTGCCTCAAAGAAGAGATTAAATTCTTCGGAGGAGATAACTGTGACCCAAGTTGAGGTTTTGAACCACAGAGGATCTGACTGGCTTTAAATAAGCTGAGCCAGGGAAGAGTTTCACTAAGGGTGCAGTATTAGCCCCCAATCTGTGTTAGATATTTGCATTTCAAATTAATCATCACTTTGATCAGCCACCTGCCACATTGTGTTGAGTGTCTTGTATTGCCTCAGATTGTCCGAGAAACAGAATTTCCTCCTCTTTCTTTGGTAGACCAGGTCCCTTTCTTTTTTCTTCTTCGAGCTGTGCCACCTTAAACCCTTGCCAAGATGATGGACATGTCGGAATTCGGGGAGGCTGCTCCCTTCCTTCGAAAGAGCGAGAAGGAGCTGATGATGGCACAGACCGTGGCCTTCGATGGTGAGTTGTGGCACCCTTTAGGCTGCCAGTGGCCGGGTAAGCGGGATAAGGGTTGCATCCGCGTGTCGCTGTGGGAACGCAGAGCAAAGCAGGATGCAAAGCCTCCCTTGTCGCTGCTGTGCTGCTGCTGCTCTTTGAGGTAGCTGGTTCAACCACGTTTTGGTTTCTTTATTCTGCAAAGCTGTAAGAAGCCTCCAGGTAGTACTAAATAGAAATAATCTAGCCGTTAATATTAACGAAGTAATTAACCCAATTTAGAAGTAAGGCATATTTGTACTGATCTGCTAAGGGGGGGATCACTTCCTGTCTACTTGAAAGAAAAACACCACGCATTGCTGTTCCTGTAATGAGAGAGATTCTGCGGCCTGACAAGATGTCTGTTTATGTTGTACCTGTACATCTGTTTGATTTGCAGGCTACATGACAATCTGATGTTAGTTTTTAGTTTCCCATAATTTATTTTTCATGAAATGGATTTACATGAGCCCTGAGGTGTAGCAGTAAGTATAAATACACCAATAACCACAGCAATATGCTAGTCAGAATAGTTGCTGGAACCTAAAGTCTAGCGCAGCTACTCCAAAATTCTAAGAAGCCACATACATAACTCAATGAGAGCTATTAATATTGCTGTTTTTCAAGACAAACCTCAGAAGAATGTGCAGGGATAAGGTTAAATCTGATAGCTGGCAGGCAAATACCGTGGGCTGAATTCCTCGCTCAGATCACAATTTTCTGTGTGACTTTTTAGCAAACACCTTAATTTGGGCTTGGATCTCAGTTCCTCCGTCTGCATACTGGTGATAATGATTATGGATTTCCCGTGGAGGCTGAGGCTTAGCTAGCATTTGCGAAATATTTTGACACCTTGTGCTGGAAGGATCTAGAGGAAGCCAAGTGGTAGTTTCAAAGGGGAGAGAACATTTGGGAGCCCTACGCCTCCTGCTTTGGCAGGCAGCTCCCCAGCACTGCCCATCTGCTGCAGTCCCAGAGGTTTTGTGTCGCTTGTGTGGAAAAAGCAAGCCCAGCCATCTCGCTTAGCTAGGCACAGTGTTAGTGTTTGACACAAGGCTGTGAACCCTTGGTCTCCTTAATTTCACAGGGAAGAAGAAGTGTTGGGTTCCCGATGACAAGAAAGCCTATGTTGAAGCTGAAATTACAGAAACCAGCGGTGGCAAAGTGACCGTGGAGACAACAGACGGAAGGGTACAAAACTGGTTTTGTCTGACCCGTGACTAACAAGGCTGTCCAGTTTAAGCCCAGTTGCCTGTTTCATGAAATGGACCGTGAGCGGGAAGCCCCAGTAACTGGTGCCGTATCAGAATGAGACATGAAAAACCACCAAGGGAAAAAACAGCCGTGCGGTGGTGGGTAAGCGAGCATCGGCCACCGCACAGCAGTGGGCGGTCTGTGAGCAGAGGTATGCAACCAGCCAGTTCTGGTTTGGCCCCTAGAGGTAAAAGCCCAGGCTGCAGCTAAATCCCATGGCTCCTTTCGCAGCCACGCCACCACGCTCCTTACTTTTATCATCTCAGCCTTCCTCTGTTCTTCTGATAGCTGTGAAAACAAACGGTATTACATACAGAGGCTAGGTTTGAGCTGAAGGAGTTCCATCTTTGGGGGGGCCGGGGAGAATATGTTCTCCTATAAGGTGTGTGAAGCAACAGAAAATCCCAGTGTTTTCCAATGGTGCCGTTACTTACCTGTCTTTGCAGACCATGACTATAAAAGAAGATGACCTGCAGTCAATGAACCCTCCCAAATTTGACATGATTGAGGACATGGCTATGCTGACCCATCTGAACGAGGCGTCTGTGTTGTACAATCTGAGAAGGCGCTACAGCAACTGGATGATCTATGTAAGGGCCATTACAAGGGTGTATTTAGAAATCTGCATTTCAAGTGCAGATTTCACATTTGAACATGCTGTGTTCTTCATATTCAGATTACAACTTTGAGAAGTCACAAAACTGAGGGTCTCGCTCATCTTTTCAGGAAAGAAGTTGCTTGGAGCTGGCTTGTGTCTGAATACAGACAGACAAAACTGAATGAATAAGATGGGGTCTAGTTCTTTGGTTTTGCTTGCTTGCCAAGGAGAGGGGTGTCGTGGGACATATTTTCAGCCATCAAGGCACTGGAGAGACCTAGTTTATTTTTTCTCTCCTAATATTAATTCATGTCAATACCAGCCATGGCGATTTCCTTGTTAAGAAACAATGCCTCAAGCTTAGAGCACACATAACCCTTTCTATCTTTAGTTCAGTAATTTTATTCCCTTCATTTTCAGTGTTAACATCTGTCCTGTTTCACTCTGGCCTTTTCCCTTGCTCTGTGTCTTCCCCATGACATCATGAACATAATTTCTGTCAGCACCAGAACAAGCTTCATTAGTATCTATTTTATGAGACCATACTTTTGCTGTCAGTTTGCTGCATTCAGTTGTGACTGACATCAGTCAGGGAAATCTATAGATTTTTTAACCAATCCCTGTTCTGGTTTTTGATGTTCACCAGAGGAGTAGATCCAACTTTTTCCCATTTAAATTCTGATTGTTAAACGTTTTCTGCATTTCTCTAATAACCCCTGTACGGACACGTACGGCCTAAAGCATAGCTTTGCTTGCAGATCAGTATAGGTAGAAAACTAAATTTGTCATCTTGCCTTAATCCATTTACTGGTTGGGCTTTTTCTTTTACTTGTAGCAAACAGGACTGAGGAGTTATGATAAGTCCATTCTGGAGCGGGTCCTAATACTATTTTTAGGGCAAGACACCTGGATTTCACCTGAAACTTTTAGAATGCAATTCAGCTCATTAATCTATATGCACATAGTGCTTGTGCCCCTATAACAACTGGGTTTCCTTGAAGATTTTTGCTTCAACCTGGACTAAGTACCTGAAAAGTTACTAGCTAACACAGATTCTCTGGGGTTACAACTGAAAACTCGTTCTTCCTCAAAATGACCAGGCCCCAGCTAACTGATGCAGATAGCCCAAAGAGCAACTATAAAGATAGATTTTTACCAACTGTGTTTCTCCAAAAGCTGAAAAAAGCTCCATAGCTTTGGGGGACAACAGTATGAAGATTGTTTCTCCTCCTAATAATGGAGTTCAAACAGGAAAGCTGTAACTCTTCTTTCCTTCGTAATGACTGTTTCCAACAGGGAACAACTTTCATGGGGTAGCAAGGCAGAAGATCAGATGTAGGTCTATTTGCTGCTCCTTTGTTTTGCTGAAGGGGCTGTTTCTCTTTCTAGTTGTCATCTTGAAAATACTTTTCCCCCTTTGGAAAACTGTTTAATATCTGTAGTTTTGATACCAATTGCCAATAGGAAGTCACTTAGCAGACCAGTAGCTTTAGAAATTGAGATCAAAGGCTGAAATTCAAGTCAGAATTCAAACTCAAATCAGAAGCTGGCAACACCAGGTCCTGCTTGGTTAACTAAGACTTTTTTCCTTATTCCTTGAGCGGTTTTTTCACTCTTGTGTTCCCCGCTAGACCTATTCCGGTTTATTCTGCGTGACTATAAATCCCTACAAGTGGTTGCCTGTCTACAAGTCAGAGGTTGTTGCTGCATACAAAGGCAAGAGGCGCTCAGAGGCTCCTCCCCACATCTTCTCCATTGCTGATAATGCGTACCATGACATGCTGCGTAGTAAGTGGCACTGTTTGCTTTCAAATTTCGTTTCACTTTGTTTGGCCGACGTGATTGCTACCAAGTGGAAGTTTGCGAGAGCTTTTGCGGTGTGCAACAAATGTGCAAATACTCTACAAGCAGCAGGGGCTTGGCAGTCTNTTTTTAACTCCCCTGACTGTGCCTATGGTACTTCTGGTAACAGTAAGCTCCGTATATGAATTACCTGTAAGGTGCACAAATTTGGCTGTCTGAAATGGGTGAATCCATCAGTTTCTAACAGAAATGGGGCCGGGCCCCAAAGGTCTGTAAGTGTTTTCCCAGCCTCAAAAACAAATTTACCGTCAGTTTATGCTCAGTATTCTAACACTGATAAGATGTGTGCATTCAAAGGTTAGTGAAGGCCAGCTGTCTAGGTTGCTGTGCGCACATCACTTGCATGAACCTGCCATGGGTCTGGGTGCCAACCCTACAGCAACAAACTCCAGATTTTCCTGGGAAATTTTCTCACTCTGACCCTCAAGTTACTGGAAAAAAAGAGTGTATCAGCAGAGGGCAGCAGTGATGTGCTCACACCAAGTCCTGCGAGGCAGCAGAGTAAATCTCAAAGAGACTTGGTGGGAACACATCCTACTGTCCCCTGGTTTTAATAAAATGGAAAGTGCCACAGCTGCGAGGGGACAGAAGGTGCTGGGCAGAGGGGATGTGTGTGTGGCTGCCAAGAGATGCTCTTTTATCAGATAAGGGTGGAGTATGGCCAGGCTGCCAAATATGTAGCCTATTAAGATGACTGGAATTAAAAAAAAAAAACAAAAGAGGAATTTAGGCTCAGCGGCTTGGGAAGCTGCTATGATTTAGCATTTGCTGAACTTCGTTAATAATATATAAAGGTTGCAAAGTGTTCTAGTAAGTGCTTATTTCTGGTCAGACCATTAATAGCTATTAAGTTTTATAACTTCATTCCAGCAGCATGGCCACCTAAAGAAGAGTATGTATGCATAGTAAGGAATGGCATGTGAACAAACAGCAAAATTACTTGGGTTGGTCTAGTATTGCAGGAGCAGAAGGGTCAGATGTGAGCAAAGACGTACTCAGGAGTAAGAAAAGAAACATTTTGGTGACAGGAAATTACTTTCTTTATTATACTTTCCCAGACACGGGGAGAATGTGCATGACTGACAAGCCCTTAATACCGACTTGAACAAAACACGAAAAGAGGATTCAGGCAGGGCTAGAACTTGCACTGCTGGAGGCTGGACTAGATGATACTAGATTTTATCTTTCCGTCTCTGCTTCATGTGATTCTCTCCTGTCCTTGCAGGACTGATTCTGGAATAGCTGGTACACATTTGCAATTATAATAAGCAATTTGTACAGCCTACTAAATTTGACTCTTTTTTTTTCCCCCTCCACAGATCGGGAGAATCAGTCTATGCTGATCACGTAAGTGCTTCTTTTTTGACTGATTTGAAACTCTGTTGCTGCAAAAAACTTAGAAGAAAAAAATCCTACTGAAATGCAAGTTGACCCTTGAAAGCTCAGCTAAATTGCCTGGAACTTGATCCAAGCTGAGTAACTAGCAATTTGGCCATCTGATGGCTGCCTTGAGCCCCATAGGAAAGGAGTAGCTAAGGATTTGACGGAGGCTGGCCCCTTTCTGATCCCCATCTGGTATTCATTCCAAGTAGGCATGAAAACAACTCAGTTAAAGAATCTTCTTCCAGGGTTAGCCTTGCTGTGGCTGCCCTCTTTGGACTGGAAAGACTCCTTCTTGTCGATGTGGTTGCTCTTGCTGCAAATTATATTTAAGATTGTTGTGCAGACACATCTAAAGGGAGGGAGATGACCAAGGCAGAAAAGAAATGGCGTGTCATTTACTGACAAGCATGAAAGATGGAGAGTTGGATGTCTCTCTACACAGTTCCTATGTGCTCCTGGATAATGCCAGCAAATCACTATAGCTTTTCTGTACATTTTCTAACTCATTAGGTGTATATAGGTATATGTCAGATCCTCAGTCTGGATGTTTGCAATGAAACTTCACACCCTTAAAGGAAGCTCAGTGTTCCGGAGGTTTGTACTAGGCTTCTGAGCCCAGTCACATGAAGAATTAGTTGTTGCTGTCGTAGGCACTCTCCTCTTCATTCAGTCAATTTAACGTGATTTCGACTGAAATGGCCAAAAAACAGGCTGCAGAAATCAGAGTCAGTCATTCTGAGAACAGCCTGTGTGCGGGGAGGAGCTGGCAGGATGGGAAAGTGAAAGGATGAGTTACAGCTGCTTGAGCAATGCCTATATTATCTTCCTCCTTCCTTTAGCGGAGAATCCGGTGCTGGCAAGACTGTCAACACAAAACGCGTCATCCAGTACTTTGCCACAGTGGCAGCCCTGGGTGAACCTGGTAAAAAGAGCGTAAGTCTGCTGGTGGCTGTTTCATTCCAGTACTCCCAAGGTTTTTCTGTTGTGTACAACTAACTTCACAAGTCTACATCCCAAACACTAAACCACGTGCTAGACCTCAACAGGCATGGTTAAGAAAAGAAACTGTTGGGAAAAGATACTGATGCTTCCACACAGCATTACTGGGAGCATGCTCTTCTGAAGGTAGAAAGGCAACGCTCATCTGAACTTGCCATGCTCCAGACGGAGCAGCAAAACCTGAGGAGCTCTGAGGAGCTGCTTGTTGCTGCTGCTTTTTTCTAGGAGTTTTAGTTTTTGTGTGTATTAAATATGTTTCTGATCGTGTTAAAGCTGGTCGAAAGATGGGGAGACTGTGAAGATTAGGAAATTTGATTTTTTTTTTTCACATAGCAAATAGTCTTCAAAAGGACTAGGATTATCATTTCTCATCAAAATGTCTGTTTTGTTGAAAGCTTTTTTGTCCACAAAAAGGGAATGTTTTGACAAAAGATTTTTTTAAATCAGCTTTTCTGTATTTCTGTTTGGATATGTGCTGTTCTGCTTACAAGTGCTCTCCAAGGTTACAGTGAATACTGTATTCATGCTGCTTTTTATCTTGTGTTGCTATGAGCTTATTCACTACAAGCTTCATTGCACTTGAAGGCTCAGCACTCTTCTGTGGTGAATTAACTGATTCCTATGAACTGTATTTATAAGGCAAAAATTTCAGCCAGGCTTGGATTCTGTACACATAACTCACATCACCAAAATCTAATGTTCATTCATCTGAGGCCTGCAAGGCTCTCTTAACAAATGATTGAGTGGTCCAGAGCCAGCTTTCTGTGTGCAATGAAGCTGGTGCTCCTAATGGTGTGTGGAACCTGGCGTGCTCATGGAACAATTGTGCAAATAACAGATATTGCAGTTGGAAGGTATTCCATGTAATTTATCAGCTCAGGTCACATTTTATTTTCATTATCATCACCCGTTTTTTCAAATAATCCAAGAGTTCAAGTGCAGCATGATCTAATTGTCTAAAACTTGTCTGTCTGCGTTTACATCCTTTTATGCTTTGCACCTGGCACCGGTCTCTTTTCTCTGTCCAGTTAGTTAGCCTTTTGGTTCATTGTGGAACATCTCCAGAGCAAAACCAGGTAGATGTTTGGAGCAGGGGTTAAAACAACAAGCTAGATAGGAACAGCACTTGGCTATTTTGTGATGGATGGTGAATGCAAAGTAACAGTCACACGTACTTTTTGAAGGAAGGCTTCAAAAAGTCCTGCTGGTATGTTGGTGCCCACTAGACATCTAACCTTGCTAACCTTTATCTTTTGTGATGTTCTTCATGTTAGTACTCATGCTCTCTTTATTTTTTTTCTCCATTGTGTTTCTCTTTTGACAGCAACCAGCTACCAAAACTGGGGTAAGTCATCAGCTTTGCTATTTTAGCTTTTCCACGTGAAAATTGTACTGGGCTCTGTCAGTCCGTGTCATGAACCTCAGCATTTCACTTTGTGTGGTTCCCCCAGTGAAGGATCCCTGGAGCCCACGCAGTTAAAGTAGTTTGCTTCAGCAAGCTGAAGTTTGTGCGAGTGAGAATTAATGCTTTTCTCATCTCCAAAAATCCTAAATATTACAGGCTCTGAGTGCTTTCAAATCTAATGCATTTTAGTGCTTGTCAATGTCTTCAATAGCCCCTCTCCTACACACATCCACTTGGATGTCCCCACATGCTTCACAGTACATGGGAAGATATGGTGATTTCTTTCCTATACAGAAGGCATAAAATATCAAATCTACAAAGCAAAACAGTAGAGCGCAGCAGAATGTTTTAGGCCTTTGAAGCACTCATAATTGACTGACGATCTTGCTGTTACGCCATTCAAGCTGTGCCACCCCTAGGGTGGAACTAAATCACTTTGCTATGGAGGCTTCTCTCTGTGAGTGAGTGCATGGCTGAGTTAGAGTTGACAGCTGAGTTTGTGGACTGTAGGTTTCTCAATAGTATTTCAACCTTTATTTCTAGGGAACCTTGGAGGATCAAATCATTCAAGCAAACCCAGCCCTAGAAGCTTTTGGAAATGCCAAAACCCTGAGAAATGACAACTCCTCACGTTTTGTAAGTTTGTAATATAACGTAATGATGTCCTCTTCAACAATGACCAGTTAATAACATCTCTGTAATAATCCCTTCATAAGTTGCTTCTCATTTTGTCCATTAAAATGGCTGGATCTCCACACAGTGGAAGAATAACAAAGTAGGATCTAACCAGGAAAAACTACTGGAAGGATTAAAGATAAAAAGAAACAAAGAAAGATCCACCCTGAATAATTCTTTAAACTGTATGCGATTAGGACACAAGCAAAGCCTAGCTTCATGAGCCCTTTGAACAGCAATGGCAGATCTTCCCCCAGACTACCTCTGCCTTATTTTCCTACCATGTTTTCCACTAGCCTGTGTCATTCCCTCTCCCTATAATAGCTCTACTTCGTCACTAAGTTTCAGAAATACACCACAGTCCCTGCTCCCTCCCACATATTCCCCTTCTGCAGACCCACACATACAGCAGTATTCCTACCTTTGATCCCTACCATCTACCTTTGATCCATACCATCTACCTTTTTGGCTGAGTAAGCTGCCCCTGCTTGTCCCTCACTATTGACATGACCTTGGGCCTCTCCTCTTTTCCATTAGGCTTGCAGGAGAGCAATCCCCTCTGGAGCTCTGCGTCTACCACATCTGGTTGACGTTGGCTCCGAGGTCCAAAAGGAATGGCAAGAGGATGACAACCTGAGTTTGTAGCCCATGCTTCCCTAACAAATCCAGTTAAAAATGAGATTGGAAGGGGTGGAGAGGGTCAGAGATTGTAAGCATCTGTGGAAAGCTACACAATTATATCAGGATTTTGTCAGATGGAATGAAATTAATTACTTAAAAAAGCTGGTGTTCAAATATGATAAATGAAAACTACTTGATTTTTACGGAATTTGGGGGGATGAATATGCAAACTTTTTGGGCAAAGCAGTGTAAAATCACAGCACCCTCCTGACACAGGCAGTTGCATTTAAGATAGGACTGCAAATGAGGAAGAGTCAAAAAAGGAGCCTGTGTGTCTCATGCCCAGGCTTATTGCTCTGAGTCCTGCATTACAGTAAAGCTGCATCATGAAACTGGAAGCTACATGCATTCCCGTATCTTAGCCTGGCAGATAAGTACACGGTTATCCTTTTCCCACAAGCTGATTACATAGCTGTATGTATAGACTGAGGCTTGGAAAAGTGTAATATCATTGTTTGATATTTCTCATTGAAAATCTGCCTGTGCAAAGTCAAGGAGTTAGCATAAACTGATTCTTTGGGCCAAATGATTGCCTTCAGGCAGTATCCTTTGTTTTCCTCTGTGTTATACTATATGCACTAATTAGAATATTCTTCTGTGTGAATTAGGGCAAATTTATCCGAATCCATTTTGGAACCACAGGCAAGCTGTCATCTGCCGATATTGAGATTTGTAAGCAGCAAACTCTCATTTTTTTAAAAAGTACAATTGCTTATCTGAAAGCTTGGAGAGCCTTTCTCACTGAATTTTACTTTGTGCAACTAGATTTATTGGAGAAATCGCGAGTGATTTTCCAGCAACCGGGTGAAAGAGACTATCACATCTTCTACCAAATCCTGTCAGGAAAGAAACCAGAGTTACTGGGTAAGCATTACATGGATCTACAGCTTTTAAGAACCAACCTTTAGCTGAATAGACAGTGGCTGAGGAGGGGGCAGGGGGCAAACCTGTGTTCAGAAAGGCCCTTATGCGTCCACTTGAGAAAATGGAACTTCCACTGTCAAATACTCTCTTTTAAAGATGCTATTCCAGTGGCAGCAACAGAGAGCATTTTTCTGTGATATCCTGATGCAGGTACCCTATAAAGTGAAGTGATAGTACAGATTAGACTAAGAGAATGAGACTCAGACAGGACTTTTAAAACATAGCATTATAAAGGCAAAAAACGTCACTATGGATTTGTGTAGTCCAAGGTCTCGAAACATCTGGAAAATGCTATGCCTCCAAAAGCATAAACTTTCATTGTCCAGATTTTCACATATCGGGAGATTTGCTTGTAGGTCCATGAAGAAAAGCTAGTTCCCTCTTTCTGCCCCAAGTGCCAAAACTGGCATCCTAGCATGTTCTGTAGCAAGGGAAAATATGCAAAGCTGGCTGCTGCTGACTGTGTGGTGTTTACCCCTTTCAAGTTTTCCCTGGCTTAATGCGGTCCCGTAGACCTGTTGGAGAAGAGCAGAGAGCAGATGAGGTCTCTCTGCTCCCATCTCCAAATGCTTTGAATAAAACCTTCACTAGTTATTTAAGTGATGTGGTTTGCTGACTTTAATTTGCGCTCTGAAGAAACGCATTTTATAAAATACATTGAGGAGTCACTTTATTGCTGCCCTAAACTGCTACTAAGCCATAGCAATCATAATCTGGTTTGAAGTCTTATTATCCTGACAGTGCGTGGTCAAGTCCCTAACCCTCTTAGCTTTTCCGTGGCCTAATTAATGACAATTACGGGAAAGATTTCAAGGAAGCGTTGCACTGAGATTCCTGTATGAATCCTTGTGCTAGAAAAATATGCTTTTTCTCGTAAACTGTCTGCCTGTGTACTCTACAACAGCACACACCTTTCTGGCCAGCAGGAGCATGTTTGCAGGCTCTTGAAGAGGCTGAAACCAACGGGGACTTCTGTTTTGTAGACAAGAAATGTATGCATTTGTATATAAACACGTACATATCTAAATACAGCTATGTATAAATATAGAAAAATATAGATGTAGATGAATGAATACATAACAGTGACTACACAGCAAAGTAACACAGACTTGCAGAGAATATGATTTTGTATACACATATATTGATAGACATGTATGTATTTACATACATATTTAGACATGTACGTATGGGTGTATGTATATAAAAGATTGAAATCTAGACGAAACCTTGATCTGCTGAATGTGGGCGAAACTTTCTGTTGATTTAGGGAAGCAGGACTCTCCCCATAGTTTTGGAGCCAGCTAGCTTTCTAGAAAACAACTCTACATTTTGGGGTTTTGATGTGAAGAAAAAGGAAAGAGGAGAGAAAGCAAGAGCCATATTCAGACTTTTGTTCATCAAGAGCCAAGTATCACCTGAGAAGAGTCCTGGAAGTCACTCTTTTGTGAGCCTGTTATAAAAGAGAGGAACCATGCCCACTGTCCCCATCTTGGATCATGCTAAAATATTTTTCTCCTCTGTACTTAGGTGGGGTTTTTGCCCCTACAGGCATGCAAGGCAGAAAGTAGGGCTGTGCAGGAGATGAAGAACTTGGTAAACTGCAAAACGTGCTTAATAGATGTTTATGCAGTATTCCCGTGTTCTCTTTATTCACACGCTCTCTAAATCTTGGTCTTCAGACTGGAATAGTAGAATGAGAGAGCTGGTTGCTGCCCTGCAGTTGTTAAAAAAAAAAAAAAAAACAGAATAAAACTTTATACACAGTTGTGCAGAGACAAACGTATGTCAGAGTTGATCTTTTGATATCCATTTTTCTGGGGATATCCTGAATGGATGGCAGTTTTGACCTTGGCAGTTCTTTTACAGATATGCTACTGGTATCTACCAACCCATATGACTACCACTTTTGCTCTCAAGGAGTAGTTACAGTGGACAACTTGGATGATGGAGAAGAATTGTTGGCAACGGATGTAAGCCTGTATTGATTTGACTTTGTGCTTCATAGATTAGGTGCATGTGGGGAGGGAAAGGGCTGGCAGGAGCCTAACTTCTGTCACTGAAACTGTGGGACTGAAGTGAAAGTAGAAATGGGTCTGAAGTGCATTCATACTGTGAAGCATGAAGCCCAATAAACTATTATACTTTTGAATCTGGCCTTGCTCCATGTAATGCCTATGGGCACAATGTTCTTATAATTTTGATATATAAAATGCTAGGTAAAGGGAGCTCTCCTGCTGCTCCCCAGCCACTGCTGGGTCTTCAAGGTGTTCCAGCGGCTGCTTTGTGAGATAACACCCTTTGGCAGGTTAGTAATACCTGCCATGCAAAGGTAGATCGCAGGGCTGCAAAATGCCATTACTTTTGAATATGGAAGTGACAAAACATCTGTTTCCTTTCCACAGCAAGCCATGGACATCTTGGGATTTGTGCCCGATGAGAAGTGTGGTTCCTACAAGCTCACAGGTGCCATCATGCACTTCGGGAACATGAAATTCAAACAAAGACCCAGAGAAGAGCAGGCAGAGGCTGATGGCACTGAAAGTAAGAATAACACCTAAAATTACTCCTTACCGTCAAAAGCATGCATCATGTGCTGTGTTGAGGAAGAAGCAGCCTGTTTGCTTTGATCTTACACAATGTAGCTCCTACTCAGCCAAGGGCACTGAGCAGTGGCTTGTTCAGTGGTGGGTAACCTTACTTCGTAGAAAGTGAATAGACACAGCCAGAGTAACCCAATGAAATTCCATTTTTGTGACCATTTGAACAAAGTGGTTGTAAAAAGTTGTTGCCTTAGCTTTCTCTTTCATGTCTTCAGGTCTTGCTCCTTTGCTTCCTCTTGCACCTTGAACTGTCTATAACCAGTGTGGAGATATATCCTTTCTGCTATAGCTGAAGAGTTTCTCATGTGTGATTCTTGCAGCAACTGGGGTCTAAGGTAGCTAGATGACCTCCTGTACCACAAGGGAGAGTAGAGGCACACCTAGCACAAATCATTAAAAGAGAAAGGTCTTTATCCAGTTTCTGTTTGGAAGTGGATGTACTTAATATTTTTTTCATGGCTAGACATGTTTCCGTATAGAAGTTCAAAGCCAGTTGAGACCTTGTTTCTCTTGACCAGGTGCTGACAAAGCTGCCTACCTAATGGGAATCAACTCCTCCGATTTGATTAAGGGTTTATTGCACCCTAGAGTGAAAGTTGGCAACGAGTACGTGACCAAAGGTCAAAGTGTTGAACAGGTAAGGAGAAGCTTTCAGGGTATTTGGATACCTGTCCCACAAGCCTTGAGGATTCATCTGTAACATCTCAGAGAGACAGACAGCTGCTAGAAACTTTAACATGTACCCATAGTACCTGTTCTCATTTTATATCCCCAAACTTGGGGAAATAGACAGTGAAAGTGTGGGAAACGGGTAAAGAGACTGACAAAGGAATAGTGGCCAGCACTGCCTTTGATAGGATTGTTCTTCTCATGTTTTAGTAGCAGCCACTCAAGGAAACCAGGTGCAGTAAAACCACATGGGGATTGATATCTAATTCTGGATGAGAATAGTTACCTAGAAGAGTTGAGTCATGGATTATTTATTCACTCATCACTCATTCATTATTCATGTAATTTTAAGCTCTGTGTGACCTCAATCAGCTAAAGGCAATATCCACTTAAAGGTATCTCTTAATTTAGGAAACAAAAGTCCTTGGGTTAGCACTGCTGTAGCTATAGCAGTATTGTAGAAGATGCTGCAGCATTTTGGTTACAATGAAAATTGTTTGAAGACAGGCGGTGGTATAGGCTCAAAAACTAGAAAACTGCTGGAGAGAGGTCTATCCTATTGGTGTAGTCGCGCATTGGCTAAAGAAGAGACTTTTGACAGACTTTTCGTATTGCCTGCTTATGCCACAGCATCCCTCAAAAATTAGAAGCCAATGGCAATAAGCAACTTGAGCACAGACCTCCCCTATTCTGGCAGTAGCTCTGGACATCATGGCTGGCATCCAGCCCCTGAGCTTTCTGGTGCCTAACTTCCACGGCAATGTAAAGGATTAAAACCGTTGCAACTTGCTGTCCTGCTGCTTCCCAAGAGGCACTTTACTAGCACTTCATGTACGTGTTAGTATACATACATACAAATAACAGCAATTTGAAGAAAAGTCAGCATAGATAATGGGAGAAGCTGTGTGTTGTATTAAGTATGCCTTCGTGATTACAAGAATCATCGTTAAATTTCATTTAAACCTTAAGTAAGGATTGAAATAGGCTACTGCACTGAAATCCTTGTGTTCCACAGTGAATTCTGTTCCACACAGTGGTATTTTGAAACATGTATTTTAGGTTTTGTATGCTGTTGGAGCCTTATCTAAGGCAGTGTACGATCGAATGTTCAAATGGCTGGTGGTCCGTATCAACAAGACCTTGGACACTAAGCTGCCAAGACAGTTCTTCATTGGAGTCCTGGATATTGCCGGGTTTGAAATCTTTGATGTGAGTATTAATGTGTGAGGACTTGGTGGAAGGACACAAAAGATACTAAGCGATAGCTCTTGGGTGGGTATTTCTTTTTCTAAAGGAACAGAAGGCAAAGTGCTGAGAAAGACGTAAAGCAAATAGTGTATATGATTGTTGTGGTTTGGGCCGGACTGGCCAATGAAAATGAATACACTCACCATTTAGCACAGCTGGACATGCTGATAGTTCCTGGGGAGGAAGAAGGTGGCAACCTTTAGCAAAGACAGTGTCTCACATGCTTTGGGCTGTGTTTTAGGAGAATGTATTGTTCCCACTCTTTCTCTTTGAGAGAAAGCATCTTTTATAGGGTATGATATTTCTTCCTCTCTGTATCTCAGTATAAGAGATTTATCTTCATCTTGATATAAGAAAGAAATTTTTTACGGTGAGAATAATCATTCACTGGAACAACCTCCCCAGGGACTTGGTAGCATCACCATCACTGGAGGTTTTCAAGATGCAATTGGACAGGGTGCTAGACAATATCATCTAGGCTGCCTCTCCCACAAAAGGTTGGACCAGATGATCTTTCAAGATCACTTCTAACCTGGGCTGTTCTGTGATTCTATTATCATTGTAAACAAGTGGATGTGAGGAAAGCATGTCACAAATGCTGTTTCTCAGAATCCATTCCTGAAGATAAGTGCTTAATGCTGTTGCTGCTACATGTTGCTCTCTGTATGCAGCCGAGCAAAGGGTGCGTTGGCTCTGCTTTACAGGACTGGTGTGGCATGCTGCTGAAGGAAAGGCACGTGCATCCTGAGCGACCTGAGCAAACCTGGGCATCCTCACGCTCCAGAGGGCAGCCCGCTACTGAACTCCCCTCTCCTTGGCCTTCGGTGTTATGCTCAGTAGTTTCTCAACCAGTTACTGTGTAGAAGGTTTTAGATGTGAACAGTTTCCTTCTTGCTGTTCCACCAAGCCCTTACCATAGTTAACTGTGGTGCAAATGCTTCTTTTTTTATCTCCTGCAGTTTAACAGCTTTGAGCAACTCTGCATCAATTACACTAATGAGAAACTGCAACAGTTTTTCAATCATCACATGTTTGTCCTGGAACAAGAAGAGTATAAGAAGGAAGGCATTGAGTGGATATTCATTGATTTTGGCATGGACCTGCAGGCCTGCATTGACCTAATTGAGAAGGTATGTACAGGAGTGCTAAGGTGTACTTACTGAATTGGTTTTATTCATGATGGTCCCTTGGAGGTCCTCAAGTCCCAGTGAACAGAGCAGGATAAACAGCAGGACAAGTTTCTTGCCTTTCTACATGCAGTACAGAACCAAAGGAAAATAAATATTTGTAGCATTTGTGGCTACTTGGCTTGACCTCCATAAGTTTGCCTTACAGAGCCAACAGTAACCACAAGCTGTAACTGTTAATTTGTATGGCTGTATAATCTTCCTTGGTTTTTACTTTTGTTTTTCTCTGTCCCTACTGTTCTTCCATTTGCTTTGTCCCACATATGCTTAACATCAAACTTATTTGTCAGCTTTTCAGGGCAAATTATAATAGTTTCAGTCACATGCCCTGTACCTCTCCCCATGAGGCTCCTGTTTCTTACATTACATGTTGATGTGCAAAGTCCTTCGTGCTCTTCGTAGCCTGGAACTATTGCTTCCCTCTCAGTGCTTCCCCAACACGGAATATGCCTTTCCTTTTCTCTTCTTTGTGAGCATAATGTGGTCTTGGTGGGGACAGCTGTCCCTTGCTGGATCTCTCTTTCTGCTGTCTCTTATGGCATGGCATCTAACCCTGCTGATCTGTAAGGAAAAATGAAATTTTGTGTCTTGCATTAGCAGAACATTTGGAACAGCCGGTGTAGAAAGGCTGATTATTAAGTGCTCTTCTACTTGATCGCTTTCTTCTCCAGGGGTGGGATATCTGCACATGATCCTAGCCCCTCAAACGATCTACCCAGTGCTAGGAAGATAGTTCATCTTTTCCTGAGACATGAATAGTAAAATGCTAGTTGGTCCACCTGCCTTGAAAGGTAAATCAGACCCTTTCTGGAAGTCATCATAAAGCTTCCTAAGGCAGAAGTGACATACTGAATGGTCAAAATGTGGTTACTGTTTTAATAGAATAGTCAAAGGCTTCCTCCTCTGCAGGCTTAAAATTCTGTCAGATCAAACTTAAAGGCTGCACAGCTACTGAAATCAGGCAGCCTAAGCATTTTCCAACAAAGATGTTCTTAAATCCCCAGCCCTTGGGAATCCTGTCTATCCTTGAAGAGGAATGTATGTTCCCGAAAGCTACAGATATGACGTTCAAAGCCAAACTCTACGACAATCATCTTGGCAAGTCACCTAACTTACAGAAGCCCAGGCCTGATAAGAAAAGGAAATATGAAGCTCACTTTGAACTTCTTCATTATGCCGGTGCAGTAAGTTCCTCTGCTGGTGGGTAGACTTTGTATTAGAGGTCTTCCAGGTGGGGTTTGGCCCAAAGGGAACAACAAAGGAGGGTGAGAAGGATGAAGAGGGGAAGAAAGGAACAGTGAGGAGTAAAAGCAGACATCTACTCTCTCTGCACAAGTATTGCAGCACAGTAAGATGTGATCAGACTCCAGGACATCTGGGTCTTAGATACACAAATAAAACAAAACCAACTGAGGAAGACTAATAGTGCTTTTGCTGAAAATATGCCTCGCAGTTTTTTGTTTTTGTTTTTTTTAAAATATGCCTTTATCGCTTTTCCTATAATCAGATTCAGCCTAGTGATTACACAGAGCAGCATCTAACTTTCCATCTTGATTCTCTGTACAAATGAACTAAGTAATTTCTGCCTAACTTAAGGGATGTTTAAAAAAGATTTGACATCACTTTTTACTCATGTTAGGACCAGTGTCTCAAAGTAGCCAAGGGAAATGTGGTTAAGTCTGCTGTGAAGATTTAGTTAACAGGTCCGCTGATGACGGGGTGAATGGGAATACGATCCAGTACTGTGATACTTGAGCCAAAATTTGCCCAGTTTCAAAGCTCTGTTTTCAGACCAGGTGGGCAGAAAGTATTTGAGAGGGGGACAGGAGATTTTTTATCAAACTAGAGTTGATATGAAGGGTCAGCACAGGAGAGCTGGAACATACCTGATGCTGTTAATTTCAAATTATAATTGAACATTAAGCTAATTTTGTATTTATTAAGAGAAATCACACCCATCTTGCTCTTTATCTGTAATTGTTAATGTATTCAGCAAAGAAAATTAGAATTTCTATCCCCTTGTGGTACTAACAATGGAACATATTTTCCCACTAAACAGAGCTGTGGCAAAGTCCAGAAGATAAATTTTTAATCATTGAATTTCTGTCAGAAAATCTTGATTATTCCACTGTATCATGATGTTGTGAA
Source organism: Burhinus bistriatus (assembly GCA_013397275.1). Lineage (NCBI taxonomy): Eukaryota > Metazoa > Chordata > Aves > Charadriiformes > Burhinidae > Burhinus > Burhinus bistriatus. Next base: position 348,580 of record VYXH01008681.1, on the reverse strand, counting down.
GTGAAATTATTACTTGTGCATTTTATCATTCAGCACTTATTAGTAGGGTTCCTGGGACACTGATGACATGTGGTATCTCTACATCCATCCACATCGACTCCAGGAGAAAATGCAGGGACCAGATAGTTTGGAAGGGGTGTGCGGGATTCAGATGGTAATTATTAGGAAGAGAGGTTTGGGAATTAGGAAGCAGAGAATTGGAGGGGAAGTGATGGAAAACTGGGTGGCTGGTACTGCTCTGAGAGCAGCACTTCACAAAAGGTTGTTGGCTTCAAGCCAAACCATAAAGACCTACTGGCTGCTCTGAAGGGGAACGCTTGCAACCTTGGGTTTGTTTTCAATGTCTTGCTACAGGTTCCCTATAACATCATTGGGTGGCTTGAGAAGAACAAAGACCCGCTTAATGAAACCGTAGTAGGTATTTTCCAAAAATCATCCAACAAACTCCTGGCAAGCTTGTTTGAAAGCTACGTTGGTGCTGACAGCGGTAAGCAGAATCAGCTGACGTGGGTTTTCTTTCATTTCTGGGATGTGTGCTTGGCAATGAATTTCAGAAACAAAACAATTCTCTCAACTGCAATTGACTCAATACTAAATGAGGCAGTGACTAATTATTTAGATGTGCACAGCATCTGTAGGAGTTTGCCGGTTATACAAGGAGGCCATTAACTCAGCTAGTTTGAATGCATAATACCTCTGAGCAATTTTGTCAAGGAAATCTGTGTGTTGTGAACTCTCCAGTGGGAGTTTGAGCATGCAAGTGTTCAGATATGCAGGCAAGTGTTGCACAAAAAATTTTGTACATCAATACCTATGAACAAGAACAGCTCTTGTTCCCCACACTGTAGTCCTCCTTACTAGCCACCCTGAATTAAATAAGAAATACAAAGTTTAAGAGAGAGTTTGGGAATATTTTGTTGGCTTTGTGCCAAGTAGACACTGAAGGTACCTGAACACCATTCCACATCGGCCAAAGTAGATGATTTTGCCAATCTGTCTTCCTTTTTGCTTGCTGTTGTTTTTTTTGTTTTTTTTTTTTTTTGTTTAACAAGACTAATGTACATCAGAGAACATATTTAAGCTGTATGCATTACTCAGAACTGTTTTATTTGTGAGAAGACAAGTAGCAAGCATCCAGAAAATTGATCTTAAGTAAATAAGACTGGCATTCATTACAAAGATGTAGCTCTTACGTCCTGAAGTTGCAATCACTTACAGCCTATTTATTAGTAACCTCATTTCTATAGATGTGGTTGTCATGAACCATAAAACACTTTCTGAGGAAGCAAGCAGGCTGCAGACTTCATAATGTGAATAAGAGACGGAGCTGAATGTAAATAACAAAAATCCTGCCACTAGCAAATTCTTGCAAGTTACCAACTGCCTATTTGCCTGTGGATATTCCTATCAGTCGGAATACTACTTTGCTTTTCCTCAGGGTCGGGAGAAAGGAACAGCTTGTCCAGATTAGCTTCTTCCAGTCTCGGCAGTGTCACTTTCAAAAGGGGGAGAGGCTGTGGATAATTGCATCAAGCACATGGCACTCTTCACTTCTCCTTTTATGTTGACTGTTGTTGACAGGTGACAGAATGTCAGACCTCCTGGGAATGATCTAATGGTCCAGTGTTTAGAAAGCTGCAACAAGTGCTGTACATTTTTGGGTCATGTTTGGCTCTTGTGAAACTTCATAAAGGTCATGTCAGAAACTAGCATTCCTTTGGAGGATCCAAGTGATTTTGACTCTGAAGCTTTAAGCAAAATTTAGGGGATGCAAAGCTACTATATCTAAAATTACAAAATAAATATTCATTTCCCTCTATTCTGGACAAATATTACTTGCACAAGTTCAGTGACTGCATAGCAGACACAAGAATCAGTGTCTACACAGTACAATGTAACGTATAAATTTTCCCTTAGCATTACTTTTCTCATCATCTCACCCTATAGGCTTTTTAATAAACTACAAGTGACTCTATTTTGTTAAAAGTTATTTTTCTGCCTTATTCATATTTATGGACTTTCTGCATAACAAGTGATGCTGTGTAGATCTGAAATGCAAATGCAATCCAGAAAGCTTACCGTGGTCTTTGACAAAAATCCTAAGTATGGACAGAGAGCTGCAAACTTGTGATATATCACGCTTGACGTTCAGAATGTTTTGTATAATATTTGAGTAATCAGAACCATCAAATCATTAGCTATGCCTTTCACTCAAAGGAAGTTGTACTATTAAAACAGTTTGTCTGTCTCCCATGCCCTGCCTGCACCTCTTACTGAGATACAGATTGTGTGATTTTTATTTATTTCCATTTTTTTCTTAGCTGACCAGAGTGGAGAAAAGAAACGCAAGAAAGGTGCTTCTTTTCAAACAGTGTCCTCATTGCACAAGGTTTGTTTACCTCCCCCCATTTGATGGTTTGAGTTAAGACAATACATTGAAGAGCAATGTTAAGGATTGATTGGAAAAAGGAAAAATTGAAATCCAACATCTGAATTTTATTCTAGGCTTGGGTTATTGCCCTTGGCTAAGTGAATATATTGTTATTAAAACCACATGTGTGAGAGGCTGCTCCATTTTATCTTCTTTGAACCTTCAGGAGATGAAGTGTTTTCTATTTTATTCAAAAAAGTATCACAAAATCTTGTGAACAACCTTTATCACTTATTTTGTATCTTGTTTCTTCATGCATGTCTGTGGAACAGGAACTGATTACAAGTAATTTCCTAATCCCTATCTGATTACTGTTTGTAATTGGATCTTAGGGTTAGAGCAGTCATGGAAAACAAAACTTGTTGAATGGAGTGTCATATCACCTCTTTTTTCCTGAGTAACACCCTTCTACCGGGACTGGCATGTGCTCCAGGTGGAAGCTGTCACTAGGATCATGCCCGGGGAAAAATGGCACCTGTAATTTACCATTAGTACAATTTCTTCTGGGTAACATTGAGGAAGCTTTAATGTAGGTAAACCTCAGGTAGGGAAGGAAGTAGTTATCTGCCACTAGTCATGTCATTTTATCTTGCTTGGAGGTACTCCTCACAAAAGGAAATCACGGGAAATCACGAGCTGTATCTTACCAGCTGAAGAAGTGTAAAGATAGCGGAAAGATCACTCAGACAGTAATTTCATAATCCACAAATAGAAGCCCACTTTCCAGCACACAAGGAGCTGCTAAGTACCCAGCTCAGGTTGTCTCATTTTTTGTCCTGACTGGCATATGAGAAATTTTCAGTTTGAACAGTTGTGCTCATGACATTGTATTGCACCTCTAATAGTCTCCATGTTATGCTTACTAGACAAAACACTTTCTGCAGAGCTTGGTGATCACTGGTAGGCACTGAATGGTCGGCTTCTTCCAAACTGGCTTGCTGCCTGCCTGGGAGATGTCTTATTAAGATCAATGAAGGGAAAATGTTTGGTCAGGAGGACAAATACCTAACTTTTATGAGGAACAGATAGGAAAGGTGAACTATCCTCACTGAGTGGGGAAGTGACTAGGCAAAAAAGCAGTTGGCTTTACAGAAATGCTCCACAGGACGACACTGCATCTTGCCTGCTGTTCATCTTGTTTCTGACATTTCTGCAGTTGTAAGTAAAATATGTATCTTCTTAAGACTTTGCTAAAACTGATGTGGATTCCTATAATAAAGTTAATTTGTACTTTAGTTTATTTGAACACATTTCTCTGTAATAATTTTGGTAAGCTTATAATTTTTTTGGAGAGATGACCTTAAGAAACTTAACATCCAACAAAACAAAGAAATAAGGGAATGGAATTCCACTAAACCGCTAAAGCTAATTGTGTTTTTCATGTCTGTTCTAGGAAAATTTAAATAAGCTGATGACTAACCTAAAATCTACAGCCCCTCACTTTGTACGATGCATTATCCCCAATGAATCAAAAACTCCAGGTATGGAAAGCACAACAGTCTTAAAATCTAATATATTTGAACTATGTCATTCCAATACTTACTTCCATGTCACCAGATTGTACTTAAATATGGTCTGTGTTGTTCACCTTATACCATGGTGTTGCTCTTTCAGGAGATGACACCTCACATTTTCCAGTTCAGCCGGTGAAATGAAGATTAAACCCTATGGAGAAGCTCCATTTAATTTAGCCTTGGTTTTCCCCTGTAGGTGAAATGGATGCTTTCCTTGTCTTGCATCAGCTCCGGTGTAATGGTGTCCTGGAAGGCATCCGCATTTGCCGTAAGGGTTTCCCAAACAGGGTGCTTTATGCTGACTTTAAACAAAGGTAATGCAGAGCTGTGTCGTCTCCTGTCCTAACACATCAGTCAAAATAAGTAAAGCATGTCTTCTCATTTTTATGTGAGGTATTTTATTCCATTCAAGTTTATTTTCCATTCAGTTTGCCTGAACATGGAAGGCAGAATTCTGTTCTCGCTTGTGTCTGTGTAGATGCAAAGTAGGAAATTACCCTAGGTGATTTTTTATTTTATTTAAGTTTTGGGGAAGGGGCCGGNGGGGGGAAGCTGAATCTAGGTCAATTTTACTCATCGTTCATCTGTTATTAACAGGTACCGCATTCTGAATCCAGGCGCGATCCCAGAGGATACGTTTGTGGATAGCAGAAAAGCTGCTGAAAAACTGCTGGCATCTTTAGATGTTGACCATAACCAATATCGTTTTGGTCACACCAAGGTAACAAGAAAATACCGTCACTGCTTATGAAAAGAGAAAAGTGTTGGATCTAATATCTAATTTGCAGAATAGGACATTATGCAATTTCTGCTGGTGGCGATTAATGAAAAGTTAATAATACAAGGAACCAGCAATACAGCAGCAAAGTGATATTAAGCTGTGCTAGAGGAATTTTATTTCTCTGGCTCAAGCTCCCACAAAGCTTTTATTACAGTAACACTACAAGTAGACACAGCAGCAGCTGATGCTCCACGTCCCCCAGTAAAATAATAGCTTATTCAGTATAATATAGGTACACTCAAACATATACAGACCACAAGATCAGCTGCAGCTTTTGAAATGAGGCCATGTGCAATTATGACGTGATCCCATTAGCAGGGATCTCTGGGAGTTGGGGGTTGTGGTTCAGCTGAACTGCTTTGAACTCTGCCACAGTTGAAAAATACTGTGGCAATAAAAGTGTGGCAATAAAATAGTTTGGCCTATTCAAAACTGGGGAGATGAGACCCAGTTTTAAAACAGCTTTGGAACTGTACAGTGTAGTCCCTGATGCAAGTAGTATTTGGCCCTCTATACTCTTTTACTTTATAATGTGTCAATAAAAATACCATTCTTCTGAATGATTTCAATAAGTTCTGTGTAACTCTGGAATAAAATCATTCATTATGGTGAAATGACATCTGTGCATATACCAGGTGTTCTTCAAGGCTGGTCTCTTGGGCCACCTAGAAGAAATGAGGGATGAGAGACTTGCGAAAATCTTAACAATGATCCAGGCAAGAGCACGTGGCAGACTGATGCGGATTGAGTTTCAGAAGATAGTGGAGCGCAGGTATGAAGGCATCCCCTTAAATCTTAGCCGATAATAGTCATTACCATTTAATTATATGTTGAATAGAGCCATTATTACAGACCCTAAGGCTATAGCTAACCTTAAATTAAAGGTTTAAATTGTGTGTATGATAATAATAGCAACTGTATATTAGTTGCCTGCAGCTCTGGTAAAAATCAGATCTGGAAATTTTCCATATCCCTGAAAATCAAGAGATATGGAGGAATTTTCTTGTATATCTTGGAACCTAGCACAAGTTCCTAATATTACTGAGAACAATGCCATAAAACTGACTGACAGTGAAAAAAAGTCTCACTTTCTCAATTCAGGCTAAGCTTCGGGGAATTGTGTTTGTTTTCTTCTTAAACCAGGGACGCCCTTCTTGTAATTCAGTGGAACATCCGTGCTTTTATGGCTGTGAAGAACTGGCCTTGGATGAAGCTTTTCTTTAAGATCAAACCTCTTCTGAAGTCTGCAGAAACTGAAAAGGAGATGGCCAATATGAAGGAAGAGTTTTTGAAACTGAAGGAGGCTCTGGAAAAATCTGAAGCCAGGAGAAAGGAACTTGAAGAAAAGCAAGTGTCTTTAGTTCAGGAAAAAAATGATTTGCTCCTCCAGCTCCAAGCTGTGAGTAGACACATACATTCATATATTTATTAGATGTTCTTTGAAACTCAAAATCTTACAGACCAGAGTGTTAGTGCAAGTCAATTAAAATAAGCTGTCGGTCTTGTCAGAGTTTTGCCAAAAATTAGAGCAGATAGAAATTCTCATGTTCTAGCATATAACCAGGTGGGCCAGCAATGCAAATCTTAACAGGTCTGTCCAAGGCAGTGTCTGTGGCAGTTAGATATGGAAGCAGTCTTATATGTGAGTAGTCATGCTCACCACCATCTCATCCTGCTCTGTTAATTACTTGTCGGTCTTGTCTTCTGAAATCAGGAGCAGGAAATTGTCCTTATGCTGCTCTGTAGCGTTGGATCAGGCTCTGACCATTTAGAGGATAGGGGACAAGTGAGGAAGAAAAAAGGCCAGGCAGTCATTGCTGTCCTCTTCCTTGTGCCACACCAGGAGCAAGACACTCTGGCAGATGCCGAGGAACGATGCGACTTGTTGATTAAATCCAAGATTCAGCTGGAGGCCAAAGTTAAAGAACTGACGGAGCGAGTTGAGGATGAGGAAGAGATGAATTCTGAGCTGACTTCTAAGAAGAGAAAATTGGAAGATGAGTGCTCTGAGCTCAAGAAGGATATTGATGATCTTGAAATAACACTTGCAAAAGTAGAGAAGGAGAAGCATGCTACTGAAAACAAGGTACCTTTAGAACTTCGCCATGTGTTCAAAAGACGTTGGGCATGGATTACCTTTATGACAAGAGCTACAGGTCTTCTGATGGTTTTACACTGTCTGTTACGCAGGCCACACTGAAGGATCAGTATATACAGAATTATTTGACCTTATGAGGGAAAAAGTGTTAACACTGAGCCTGTTTCCCTTTTTCTGAAGTGAATTTTGCTGCAATTCAGCTAAAGAATTGTCTAGTTTGTGCATTTTTAAGTAAACAATTTTCTGCTGTAACCATGAGTTCTTCCAGCTCTTCTTACAGCCTGTAAAGGTAAAGCTTGTCTCCTACTTCTCCCAGAGAGAATCAAAAGCTGGAGTCCACCACAATGGGAGTGACACTTGAAAAGAATTTAGTACATTTGAAAGAATGTACTAAACCCCCAACAAGAACTGCCACAGATTGGGTCCCTTGATGGCAATTTCACTCAAAAAGCCACATGGGGCTGGGAAGGGGGAGAGATCCCTTTCTTTCCATTGTCTTCCTGCATACAAGTTCAGTACAGACAGTCATTTGAGCCAGGTTGTGAAAAACTCTTGCTTCAGAGTCTTACAAATTCATCTTCCTTTCTCACACAGGTCAAAAATCTGACAGAAGAAATGGCAACTCTTGATGAGAATATCAGCAAACTTACCAAGGAGAAAAAGTCCTTGCAGGAAGCTCATCAGCAAGTTCTGGATGACCTACAAGCAGAGGAGGACAAGGTCAACACACTGAGCAAAGCTAAAGTGAAACTGGAACAGCAAGTGGATGATGTAAGATGGCTCTGCCTTCATGTTTCCCCAGGGTTGTTTGTCCACCACTTACAGCTTTCATGAGTCTGAAATGTTGCAAAACTTTGAAATGTATTACTGTCCTTTTAGAAATGACGGAGGATTTAGAAGTACAGTCCTTGTGCTGTCTGTAAAAGGTATAATTCCAGGAATGCTATAAAAACTTATCTGTGTAGTTCAGCGTTTGAAAGGAGTGCGCTTATAAGGGAAAATCCAGTCAGTTTGCATTTGCAGGGTAACTGGCATGAAGTCAAATAGAACTTTGCTACTAAGAGAACTGTAACGCTTGCACAAATGTAAAGTGTGGACTAACCCTTATGTTATATTTCTTTAGCCCATGTGCCCACTGGCTGCTAGAAAACAAAAAATGGAAAATAGGATGCTTGTACTTAAGTACTTCTGTTTTGCAGCTTGCTAGAGCTCAGCACAAAACTGGGCTCAGCATACATCTGACTGTTGTAAACCATCTGTGTTCAATATATTTAATAAGTGACTTTGTTCCTAAAGCTTGAGGGCTCACTTGAACAAGAGAAGAAAGTGAGGATGGATCTTGAAAGGGCAAAACGCAAACTGGAAGGGGATTTGAAGCTGACCCAAGAGAGTGTCATGGACTTGGAGAACGATAAGCTGCAGATGGAAGAAAAGCTGAAAAAGTAAGAGACGGATTCTGTCGTACAAAATAAAGCAGCACAGTTACCACTGTCATTTCAGAGCCTTCAGGTGTGTTATCCTGCTCTGATGGTGGCTAAAAGGAAATTCCATGTGTGGCCAAGGAGGGAGGGAAAATCACTCTTACTTGTGCACAGTATACCTGAAGCATTAGAATTCATTACACTTTCCAGCATTTTAAAAAAAAAAAAAAAAAGTTATTTATGTTTTTCATTGCTTAGAGGAGAAAGCTGAAGGAAGTTTCTAAAAAGTTGTTCATCCTAACTAGCTATGACAGTATTGTTGAAAGACCTGACTCTGTTAAATGTATTTTTCTATTGAGTCTGAAAATAACGTTACTTTTATATGAAACAAAGAACCAGAAATATTATTGCACAAATGCATGCAGAGTCTTGACTTGGAAACTGCTGCTCAGAGGAAGATGTGTTTTCATGCAAATAGAGATACATGAAGATTGCTTTCATTTTTAGATACGTTAAAAGTATCCTCAAACCAGGACAATTGAACAACTCTTTAAATATTGCAAAAGCCTAACTTGAAGCTACAGGCAAAAATGTGACAGTAGGATTTTCCTTTCTGTGGCAGGAAAGAATTTGAAATGAGCCAGCTGAATTCCAAGATAGAAGATGAACAAGCTATAGTGATGCAGCTGCAGAAGAAGATCAAGGAGCTTCAGGTCAGCTTCCTTCTTTCTCATGTATCTTAGGATGAGCAGCTCAGCTTTGAGATCCAAAGTGGTGCAACTCTGCAGCTTCCCAGACTGATCCGTTTTCCCGTCAGGATGCTTGTTGTATAGTGGTTCCTTCCCAGTATCAGGACATATGACCACAGAATGCTAGTGGTTTCAGGCAAGGCAGAAAGGCTTTGGTGTTTTGTTTTAAGCAAATCATATTGTTCCAAACCATGGAGCTGAGGGTGGATACTGGGGAGGAGTTCAGCAGCAATAAGCGTGGATTTGGAATTTAGGGGAAGGGCTCAAATGCACAGGAAATTTTCAACAGAAATGAAAAGGCCAAAGAAAGTCAGCACAGACAGTCAAAGTAAAAATGTCTTAACGCAAAATATCAGCTCTGCTTTTTTGTAAAGAAGATTTGCATAACTTGGACATGAAGTGTAGATTGGTCAAAATAACTGGTTCATAAAAAAAGACTGCTCCCAATGAATATTCATTATTCATGCAATTCTACACACTGCTGTATTTGAAATCCTGTCTTAACACTCCTAGCGGGAGGTTGCTTCAGTCACAGAGATCTTAAAATGTGAACAAGGAGTCCACCCCCTTCAATGACAATTTGTTGCTGCTACTCCTACTGTCAAGTAACTTCTCTCATGTATTTCAACTGAATGTCAAGTACATGAGGATAAGGTCAATGCACTTGACCTAAATGGCTTGAACTAGAGTTTGGAGAGCAATCTACTGTGAGAAAGATGTGACTCATCATTCTTACTCTAACTCAAGGTCTGATTCATTGGCACAAGTGGGCAAGTTGCTGTGCTTCCACCTGTGTTGACTTAACAATTTGTAAGGTGCTTCAGGGTATTCCAATGGGAATCACCATGAAGGTGACCCAAAGGTGCTTATGTCTTTTTGGTAGGCTCGTATAGAAGAACTGGAAGAGGAGTTGGAAGCAGAAAGAGCTGCTCGAGCCAAGGTGGAAAAGCAGAGATCAGATTTGTCCCGAGAGCTGGAGGAATTAAGTGAGCGACTTGAGGAGGCTGGGGGAGCCACAGCTGCCCAGCTGGAGATGAACAAAAAACGTGAGGCAGAGTTCCTGAAGCTGCGGCGGGACCTCGAGGAGGCTACACTGCACTACGAAGCCACAGCTGCCACGCTGAGGAAGAAGCACGCAGACAGTGTGGCTGAGATGGGGGAGCAACTGGACAACCTGCAGCGGGTCAAGCAGAAACTGGAAAAGGAGAAAAGCGAGCTGAAGATGGAAGTGGATGATCTGTCATCCAACATGGAGCAGATGGTCAAGGGAAAAGTAAGGGTTCTGAACCTTCCCAAACACCAAAAAGTCATGTGTAGCTAAGGCTGGTCTGAAGGTTTCCCAGGACACCTGGTAGAACTGAAGTGTTTTGGAAGGTGGTGTCTTGCAGTCTGAGGGTGCTTATGTGCATGGTGTCCCCTCTATACCCAGCTGGTGGTATAACCCTTCTTACCTGGAGATGGGACAGCAATTAAGGTGGCCTGTCTAAAACACATAGTGCATCCCCAGTCACAGGCATATTGTTTATCCATAGACCTCTGAGCACAAAACTGTGTCACTTAAATTGTGCTCCCCTAGGCTGGTGATGACTTGGGGTGACGCCATCCAAGGCTGGATATCTCCTGTCCTAAGCAGAGTCCTCTCAGATCCTGCCCTTGGTTCACAGCTTTGATGCATGTTAGCAAGGAGTGCAAAGCAAAGGCTTGCATGACCATCACGTGTGTTTTTACACACGTGATGGTCATGCTGAATTGTGGATTTTGTTTCCCAAGTAGATAATCTTGGTAGCAATCAGAGCACTCTAAAGAGTTCTTTCAGTGCAAGTGAAGAAAAGAAATTTCAGTATTCTGAAGTTAGAAAGCTGTCATCAAACTCAATTTATGATAAATGGCAATTAAAACAGAATCAGTAAAGCACTTTTCATTGGAGGTGATTTTCCCATGTAGCAATCATGAGGCTTATGCCTGAACTTCATAGGCATGTGATTGCTTTTAAAGTTCTTGCAGTCTTTTTACGCTGGTGCTTCGGTTCAGAACACAGTTCAGGGAAAACAAATGGGGAAGGTGGTCTGATGGGGAGACCCCTGGCCTGGGACTGTAGACACAGGGCTGTGTTCCTCGCTGTACTGCTGTGATATTGGTGTCTTTACTATCTACCGTTTCTCTGAAAGGCAAACAAAAAAAAGGATACATTTGGAAAGCTACTGCTTCCAAATGGTGGCCTGGAGGCAACAGCTTTGTATGTCTTGTCTCCTGATCCGTTAGGCAAATGCAGAGAAACTTTGTCGCACTTATGAAGACCATCTGAACGAGACAAAAACTAAACTGGACGAAATGACTCGCCTCATGAATGACCTCACTACTCAGAAGACAAAACTCCAGAGTGAGAATGGTATGTGCGTGTTCAGCCAAAGAGAAATTACGGGGGAAACAGTCTATCAAGCGTCTCAGCACTATGTCAGTGAGATGTATTGTGCAATGGCATCTGCTTGAAGGTGGCTGGATTAGGATTGCTGAATGAAGCAGTGGCTTTGTGTCTTTTGACATTCCTATCTTCAATATTTTTATAACCTTGCCTTCGACTGGCTTTTAAAACAAACCTATAACCACATTTACCAGCATACTGTGATACCATCTCATGAGCTGAAAGGGATGTGCTGGCTAGGTGCCCAGTTTCAGGAATAAGGACATGTACATCTATCTTGCAATGCTAGAGGGAAGACGAAAGAGTTGGCATACTGCTGCCGCCTGTGTGAATACCATCTTTCTCAAGTGTGACCTTGGGCATTGCACTCTAGAAGATGCTCGCATCCAACCAAAAATGCCCCATATCCTCCAAGTGCTTTCTACCTTTTTAGGCAGAGTAGTACTATTTAATGTCTGCATCCTCATCAGATACCACTGTTTTGTGTTTTTTCAAAGACATATCTTTCATTTCCTGTGTGTTTCCTTGTTAGTTCTATGTACTTTTATAAGGCTGCAGTTTCCACCCCACAGTGATGCCCTTCTTGTGATAAATGAAGTTTTCCTTATGTATCCTTCTGTTCTGTATGCTGGTGGTTCTGAGGTTCACAGGGTGCTTTGCAGCCCTCTGAAAAGAAGTCTGCAGTAAAGCAATGTAAAGTAGTGAAGAAACGTATAAATAAAATGAGCTACAACTGCATGTGAAAGTAAGCATCAGTCTAGTCTGATCCATGAGCTGAACTAAAATTAACAAATCAAGGTATTGGCAGTACAAAAAATTAAAAAAAAAAACCAAAACAAAAAACAACAAACAACCCAAACCACAAACCCCACAAAAAACCACCAAACAAACAAACAAACCCCAAAGGAAAACTATCCTGGTGAAGTGCCTGATGGTTACAACTTTGTAAGAAGCTTCACAAAAGGTCAGCCACAATCAGTGTTAGTTCTTTTCCTCAGTGGAATTGGACAGGTGGGACTGATTTTGGCTGGGACTTTGTCATTTCATCATCTTACTTTTTTTTGATTAAATCCTGTGGCAGGTGAATTTATAAGACAACTTGAAGAGAAGGAGTCACTGATAAGTCAGCTGTCCCGGGGAAAAACATCATTTACACAACAGATTGAAGAACTCAGGAGACAGCTAGAAGAGGAAACCAAGGTAATGCTTTGACTGTGTCCCAGGGGGAAACTGTTCATGTTCATTTGTAGCCTGGATAAAAGCTGAAATGAGACATAGGAGTGAGAATGCTTCCTGGTAATTGTATAGATATAAGTTCCTGCCTCTGACTGAGGCAAGTCACAGGTGAAGAGTTTGGGAAAATAATCAGCGTCCGTAATTGTTAAATAAAACTTACCCAGTAGGATAGCCAAAATCTCAGATGTTGCATCCTAAAAGTTTGGATGCTTCTCTAAAGGTGTTAGATTATCTTCAGTCTTGATAGCTTCCTCAGCATGTCACTGGTTAGGGATGACTTCAAATACCTCTTACCTCACTTGACCTGGACTGTCAAGCCCAGAGGCAAAAAGGAAAAAAGGATAAGCCTCCCTTTGAATTTCTAGGAGCTGTTTTGTTTGGGTTTTACTGTAGATAACCCTGTGATGCTGTGACCTTTCTGTCCCTGCAGTCCAAAAATGCCCTGGCTCATGCCCTGCAAGCGGCCAGGCATGACTGTGATCTCTTGCGCGAGCAGTATGAGGAGGAGCAAGAAGCCAAGGCAGAGCTGCAGCGAGCTCTCTCCAAGGGAAATGCAGAAGTGGCACAGTGGAGAACAAAGTATGAGACTGATGCCATTCAGAGAACTGAGGAGCTGGAAGATGCCAAGTAAGTGGGTTATGCGGGCTTTGTGCCCTTGGCTGGCAGGATTTGTTATAGCGCTAAGGAAATAGGGCAATCTGGTTGGAAAAATCCCTCTGGCTCATTGCTGTCATTTGTGGCTGTCCTTCTGTTCTTTTCATTACTTGAGCAGGTTTTTGTTAAGTCCTTGTCCATGGGTTAGTGGATGTGGATGCTGGGGTTTATTTAAGAACTAACAAGATTAGATTACCCTACTTGGTTATCTCACACTCAGTTGCTTTGCCCCAAGCCCAGTGCTACGTTCCCTAGCTCTTGACTTCCCTTCCCAGCAGGGAGATGATGGCTGCCCTGGGAAAGTAGGGCAGAAAGTCATGTTGGCTCATGCTGTGCTGCTGCTCCCAGTCTCGGGTGTTATTGGGCAAGGACTCTGACTATCTCCAGCATCTGCCTCTGTGCATGTCTGATTTGCAGGATCTTCCCCGACTTCCAGTATATTTTCTCCATCTACCATCTTAATGTTCTTCTTTCTGAGCCCTCCTTTCTTTCCAGGACTTCTTCCTGCTGGGAATCCCAGCCCCCTGTTTTCCCAATCTAAATAGTCTATGAACAAAACCCCAAGGCGTGACCAGCCTCCTAATTGGTCATTCTGTCTCATGTCTCTTAATTGGAGGAACACAACACTTTCATTTAGACCAGGTCTTGTCAAAATTTACAACCAGCCCATACTGGTTACAGCTGGCAAGTAGCAAGCTGCTGCTTGAGAGTTCAAAAGTTCAATTTCAAATATTCCCCTACACACACACATGCATGAAATTATCTGCCACAAGTCAGCATTCATAATTTAAGCTGGTTTTTTGCCTATCATAGCCCCTTCTCTCTAGGGGCTTGATTTCACCCTCCCTTCCCTTTGCGCCCCAATTTTCCCTTTCAAAACTGATTTATTGAGGGTACTCCTTTAGTGTCAGTTTTTCTGGATAACATGGCAGAGGTGGCACTCGGTCATTTCACTGTCTCTTCCCACCTGGTAGGAAGAAACTTGCCGCTCGCCTGCAAGAAGCTGAGGAAGCAATTGAGGCAGCCAATGCCAAATGCTCTTCTCTGGAGAAGACAAAGCACAGGCTGCAGAACGAGCTGGAAGACATGATGATTGACCTGGAGAAGGCCAACTCAGCAGCTGCTTCCCTGGACAAGAAGCAGCGTGGGTTTGACAAGATCATCAATGACTGGAAGCAGAAGTATGAAGAGTCACAGGCTGAGCTGGAGGCTTCCCAGAAGGAGGCCCGTGGCCTCAGCACTGAGCTCTTCAAGCTGAAGAATGCCTACGAGGAGACACTGGACCACCTGGAGACACTAAAACGGGAAAACAAGAACCTCCAAGGTAGGCTTCATTCAGGCTCCACATCCAGTGCGAGAGCCATGCCAGTGGACAGCTGAAGGGATGCAGGTGCCCTGTAGCGGCTGTGGGGAAAGGCGTTTATCTCATCCTTGAGACTAGCTTTCTGATGTGTTCGGAGACACTGACTGATGCTGGCAATGAAAGTTTTAAACATAGAAATTGGTATGGCCAGAGGACAGCAGGCTTCCCTTCGCTCACCTGTCAATGAAGCTCACTGGCAGAGGTGCCAGTCTCAGGGGAGGAACCAGAAAGACGACGAAGGTGCAGCGGATGAAGCCTAGGTAGCTTCCAAAGCAGAGCACAGTGTTGCCAGCCTGCAGATCACAGATAAAAACGAAACAGCTGTGACCACTTCAAAAAGCATTTACAAGGAAGTCTGTGCCTTCAAGTTGGTCAGGTAAAAAAAGTTGCTGTAATTGAAAGTAAGGCAGCCCTTGTGTACAGATGAGCCCTTGAGGTAGGAGTTTGAGGCACGGGTCCTGTATTCACGCTCTGTAAATTGCAGTATGTTTGGGACACTCTAATCACTAAATCCATCCATCCTTTTTGTTTCAGAGGAGATTTCTGATCTGACCAATCAGATTAGTGAAGGAAACAAGAGCCTCCATGAAATAGAGAAAATCAAGAAACAGGTTGAACAGGAGAAGTCAGAAGTTCAGCTGGCTCTGGAAGAAGCAGAGGTAAGGAAACAAAGCTCAAGGCAAGAGGAAAGGGTGTCTTTATCATGATTTTCCTTTCTTTTTCATCCTGTCAGCCACACAGCCAATGTGTTGATTGTTAGCAAGTGCAACCTCTCTGCACCCAGCTCCTCCAGCCTTGCTAGCCAGTGTTTTCAAGAGTGACTGGTGACTTTTGGAGGTGTCAGCTCTAAGATCATTAGTGGAGGTCCTTTCAAAGGAGGTGCTTTGTAGGTTTTCAGTTTTTGTTGTTGAGGGTTTTTTTTCCCTTTCAGGAAGCTCAGAAATCTTCTGTCCACCTCCGGAAAGTCCAGTTCTTGCTCACTTCAGCATAGAATACTTCAGTCTTTCAGGAAACAGGAAATGCTGAGCATTATGGTCTTATACTCTTTTATCAGATATTTCTAGTGTCTAGTTTCCAACAGCAAATTCACCATTTCCTGTTTTTGAGAATAAGAGAAAACAAACGTCCTGATGATTTTAAATTTTATAAGGTCTCAGATACTGTGGTGGATTCTGCAGCCTGCTTAAAAAAAATGGTAGCAGTCTCAGAAACCAAATGAAAACACACCATTTAGAAAACCTTTGACTCCCAATAGGAGTTCGATAAAGATATTTAGCATCACTGCATTAGTTTCTACAGTGACAAGTATGCATGTACCCAAGAAGGATGCCTCATCCCAGTTTCCAGAAACAATTCAACAATACAGAACAAGCCAACTGGAAATCCTGGTTATTCACTTAAAGGGCGCGGTTGTCAGGTTTTTTGAACGTTTGGTGCATTGCAGATCTAAGAAGGGGTGTAGGTGTTGCTGGCTAAAAGCAACACAGCACATAGAAAGGGATTTTTAGTGAAGGCTGCATTCCTTTTGAATTGTACTTCAAATAATATCTGCTAAAACAAACGTCACCCAGTGACAGGGATCCGTTAATACCTTAAAATCTGTTCAACTTCTTTTGTCTGTTACAGGATGCTTTATACTTTGCAGGGATTTCACAGCCAAACAAACAGGTGTCATGATCAGAGCAAAGGAAAGAGCATGCCTTTTCTTCCGCAGCTCTGAGATGTGGAGAGTGATTATATGCTCTGTCAGTAAACTTCTCTTGCTAGAAAGAATACATCAGTTCTTGAGGCATCTAAAGGGCACACTTTACTTTCCTGGACTGTGTGGAATGGCTTCCTAAAGCTCAGTGATATTAGAAACTAATGAAAGTAAAGTGGTGATGTATCTTATTTTAACTGTGACAGAAATGGTTTAATGCAGATTTTCTCCCTACCTTGTGAATTTGGGTCTCTGGCAGTCAGCAGTGGCAACACAGTACTTCTGTGTGCTGTTCCCATTGATACGTTGTGGCTCCTTGGCATGAAGTGTGCGTTCGACTGACCTGTAGCTGCTGCATGATGGCCAGAGATTAGCAAGGATTTTGTACAGCTTTGTCTTCAGAACCTCCATTCTGTTTCCATCATCTCCCATGGGAAGCATAGCTAAGCCTGTGCAATTCTACCCTTCAGAGAGCACTTCCAAAACATATGGCGTTCAATTCTGTGCTTTTCTTCCCTGTTTGATGTGAGCGGCAAGGAGACAGAATGCCACTGAGCCTGGTTGATGCAAAACCTGGAAGTCAGAGGCCCTGCTTTTTCACTACTGGCTGTTGTCAGCTTAGTTCTTGACTTCCATATATGAGAGAAATGTAAGAACAAAGGCATAGGAAGAAATCTCCCTTGTTTCATAGACTTGTCTTCATGTTAACTGGAAAGAGCGGACAGAGTATTTTTGCATTTTGTCATATAGAGCTGATGTCTGTTATTTCTTTCCTTCAAGTCATACTGCCTAATAAGATTGTATAATTGGGAGGCTTTCAACACTTCATGATTTGGAGAGATCTTTGTGAGCTGGGGAAAGTGTGGACCCTCCCAACAACAATCTTGCTTTAGCTTTTGCCTATCCCTTACAAACCCGTGAATTTCCAGAGGGTGTCTGGAAGCGGGTGAATTTCCAGGGGTGCGGAGCGAGGAAAGTCTGTTGATATCAAAACCACGCAGGCAGGGCCGAAGGTATTTTTTTTGTGAGCCATGGCCTGTTTGACGATTTGTCCTCTGAGGAGCTTGCTGCTCAGTGTTCCAGCTGCCAAGTTGCATTAGAAAGCAAATAAATGCATTGTTTTGCTATGTAAGCTGCTCATGCCCTTGACTAGAGAGAGAGGCAGGGAGGAAACAGTGCTATTGGGAATGGGAAGAAAAGTGTGAAGGGATCATCTTTGCGCAGCAGTTTGTGATTTGAAAAAATAAAAAAATAGGGACTCCTGGCCTGCAAGCTCTTGGTGCTTTCTATTTCAGGGAGCTTTGGAGCATGAAGAAAGTAAGACCCTTCGTTTTCAGCTTGAACTTTCTCAGCTTAAAGCAGAGTTTGAAAGGAAACTGACAGAAAAGGAGGAAGAAATGGAAAATATAAGGTACTGTGCAGGAAGCAGCATGTTTTTTTTAAGGGGAGAATCTCAAAAGACCAGAAATATTCTCAAGACCCAAGCCAGTCAAATGCACCACAAGTAGTTTTGCCAGCACAAGCAGATACTGTCCATACTAGAAACCAAGACAGCTCTGATTATTTGCCAAAGGGTAGTCCTACCACCTTACCATTTCTTAGTTCAAATATTCCTGTCAGTTCAGGTCCTGCCAGCATACGCATAAACCCATCATATATATCACACAGCAGCCAGAACAAAACTGACTGGCATAACCAAAGTCGCAGCAGACCAAGAGGCACTAGGTCTGTATGTTTACAGTATGGAGACAAGTAGGTCTAGTGAGCTGCCTTCTCCTAATCCTCTAGGATGGCTGCCTCCCAAGAGGAACCACAGGCAAAATCAGCAGTACTACCTCAGTGGTGCTCAAACCTATGTTATGTGAAGACAATCTTTACCTCTGCATTTAGTTAATTTATGCAGCTATAGCTACACTGATTGTGGGAGGATGTGAGGAGCTTGCCATTATGTGTACACCATTTGGGTAAGCAGTGAGAATTGCAGAGGTATGGAAAGTATGCCTATAAAAGGAGAGGAGCTTGCAGGTGGAAGGAATAAACAGGAAAAATGGAAAGCAATTAGATGACAGGAGGATTATGTCTTTTGTCTCTCCCCTCCCACCCAGCATAAACGCTAGTCTGAAGACTTACACTCTTAAAATGATGCTACACTGGGCCAGATTTTCACTACTGTCTGTATGCCATTCTTCAGAAAACTCCGGTCTTGAATTAGTCAGTGTTGCAGCGCTATTAATCCAAGAATTGTGTCATTGTTTGTTGGTAGGGTAAAGTATAGGGAAGGGGAAGTCCAAGGCTTACCTTGGCCAATGTAGATACAAGGATTGGTATGTTAATTCTTTCAAAAAACAAATAATGTTTCAGCCCTTTCAGATACGATCTTCTGATATCCTGCAGATGTCTGGATTACAGAGATCTCAGGACAAGCTATCCTAATCAATGTCTTCTGCCTCAGCTTTGTTATGAGTGTTTTGCTGCTAAGTTGTTCAGTAGACATGCTATGTTGTTCCCTGGGAGTCTAGGGCACAGTTCGGTATCTTGCTGAAGCAATAAGGTCCTCAAGGTTTTCCTTATTGACTCGGTGATTTCCCAGAACTCCTACGCTTTCAGCAAAACTTGGCCAGCAGCGAGATAAATATTTCCTTGTGTGAGTCATATTCTGTGCTTTGAGTTACCTTCTGGTTGTAAGAGAGCAAATCTTTCATTGTAGGACTTGACTGTTACAGTTAAGAGAATTAAGCACCTGTCTGTATCTGCTTTGGCATCTTTAAATTGAAATTAAGATGCCTTTCACAGGGGGACCGTGCTGTTAATTGGGTGGGCTTAATCTCTTCTAACTTTAGATGTCCATAACACTGATTTCTATTCCTGAGTTATTCCCGTTATAATTAGCATGAGAAATGTTTTTCAACATCTACTTTAGGACACAATAAATGGTGGCTTACACATGCCATTTACTATAAAGAGCACCTAGAGTAGTTAGCTCAGAATGCAGCTGCCTACCTTCAGTTTGATTAATCCCCTCCACTAATGCCTTCATAAAAAGGCTGAGATGTAAAATATCCCAGTAAATGATTCAGTAAATATCTTGGTGAGTGACTGCTAAGCTTGAAGTGCTTCTTGTTAGGTTCCAACATGTACTTGCTTGCGTTTACAAGAAAGAGAACCCCTTGCTCCAATATTGCCAAAGGAAACACAGGAGAAGGATGCTGCAGGTGCTTACAGATCAGGAGTTAGCTGAGGGTGTGAAGCACACCAGCCAGTTAGATGGCAGTGAGGCACTAGAAAACTGTGCTATGTGTATCATTGAGAAATATACTATTTCTGGAAATGAGACACTTTCAGAAAATGAAGTACCGTTGCATGTAGTTCTATGTTCCTGTGCAGAGAGGAAAATTACTCTATTCACCCTTCATGTCCTTTTCAGGAGAAACCAGCAACGTGCCATAGATTCACTGCAGTCCACCCTTGATTCTGAAGCACGGAGCAGAAATGAGGCCATCCGGCTGAAGAAGAAGATGGAAGGGGACCTCAACGAGATGGAAATCCAACTTAGCCATGCTAACAGGCATGCTGCAGAAGCAACAAAGTCAACACGTGTCTTGCAGACACAAATAAAGGTACTCTCAGAGCTGCCAGTCTCAAGCACCCAATGGTAGGCGTAGGCTGGCTTTCATTAGCACAGAGCAAAACAGCAATGGTGATGGTAATTAAGACAGAAACTACTCCCAGGGATGCACAGGGAAAGCCCTTAGTGATCACGTCTGGCATAACAGAATACTGAAATACGGACTTCTTCCAAGACTTGCATACAAGCTGGATGAGATCCAGTCACAAAACCCTTGCTGCCTACAGCCTCCTGCAGGGGCAGAAAGCTACAGCATGAGGAACTGAAAATCTATGTGGAGAGCAAGTCAGTTGGCTGGAGTATAAGGAGTGTGTGTATATTTAGCTTTGTTGTTTGCTTCAACATCTGTAATAGCTTAAAAAAAAGAAGTACTACTTTGCTAAGATACCTCTTAAGTCATTGTCTCTCCCGCACCTACGCAGCTAGTTCTGCCTCAGGGAGAACCATGAGCTCTGACAGATTTGAACACACAGGTTTTCCCCCCGTTGCACCACATACCACAAAGATATTCAGCTTACAGTGTGGACGAAGCCTTTCTCCAAGAAAGACGCACTGAAATTCTTGAGGTGGGCCCCGTGCAACCTCTGCAATCTGGGGTCCTCTTATGTAAGCACTATGGCTTGAAATGGAGTTGCACTGGTAAAAAACCAAACATCTCTTTTGTTATAGGAGCTTCAGGTGCAGCTGGATGACTCAGGACACGTGAATGAAGATCTGAAGGAGCAGCTGGCGGTCTCTGACAGGAGGAACAATCTTCTCCAGTCAGAGCTGGATGAGCTGAGGGCTTTGCTGGACCAGACTGAACGGGCGAGGAAGCTGGCAGAACATGAACTGCTGGAAGCCACTGAACGTGTGAACCTGCTTCACACTCAGGTTGGCTTTTTCTGTGCTCTCTCCCTCACTGGGTTAAACTGAGCCTTGTTTATTAAGCAGTGACACTGTTTCTCCATGGCTCTCCTAAGGCAGATATGCCTTGCCCTCCTTCAAGGGAGAAAATGAGGGAGAGGAAGTAAGTCACTCTGTAGTTATGCCACTTCACTCCCTTCAAGTTAGCTGGAACTGATGATTCAGCCAACTGCTTTAAACAGTTTCCAGAAAAAGCGATGATGAAAGATAACAGGAGTAAATTAGATTCTTTTTCTTCTTCCATGCTGTAAAACCAGTTTCCTGCTTTAGTTAAGCCATGGCTGGGATGGTGAGGCATTTCTTCAGATAAGCGACACAGGTCATGTTTTTGTACAGGGTGCTGATGTTACTCAGCAATGAAAACTGCAGAGGCTGGGCTCTAACAATAGGTGTATTATGCAGGGCAGGAAATTCCCCTGCAGCTCTCTACCACATCACAGGTCTTCATTAAGATAGGCCTTTGTCATTAGATAGGACTTTGTCATGACGGACACTGCAGGGTCATGGAGGGGCATATCCTGACGCACCAGCATTTTTGCTGCAAAACCAAAACTTCTCTTCACTGAATAATGGTCAGAAGGAAATGAAAACGTGCTACAGGCTGGCAATGTTTTGCAATGTTTCCTCCAGCCCATTGATGACATGGGGCTTCTGTTTTAATCACCTCATTGACTAACCTATTATACATCATTAGTTTTGCAAGATGAACTGCCTTATTCATTCTTCTATTTCATCCTCTGGCTTATTATTTTATCTGAATCAAAAGCTGAATATTTACAGCTTTGAGAGTATTTTTAATATTTCCTCAGTCTGAAGCTAAGCTACATAGTAAAGGCCAGTTCTTAGCACATACCTGGGTCTCCCTTCCTAAATACTGCTGTAATCCAGAGGATGCAAAAATCAGTAAGCCTTGGTGTGCTATGGTATTTAGAGAAGTTGCGTCTCTAATCATCGCTTTTCCTCTTTTTTCACTGGTCTTTTGGGAAAAAATTAATAAAAGAACACAAGCCTGATCAATCAAAAGAAGAAGTTGGAGGGTGACATTTCCCAGATGCAGAATGAAGTGGAGGAATCAATCCAGGAGTGCCGGAACGCAGAGGAAAAAGCCAAGAAAGCAATCACAGATGTAAGTAGGCTGGTTCCTTGCTCACTTCTTTTCAGTACTGCAATGTCTTAGGACAACCAAGTAAGTGATTCCCAGGTCACTCTTTCTGTGCTCATTACAAGGCTCATACACCCAAAGCACTCCACAGTTATCTGAAGGTAACTGATGAAAACTACAAAACAAAACAGGCTAGACGTAAAAAGAGAGGAAGGACTTCTTCCTGATGTTTGTGTTTTGGTTGGTTTGTGTTTGGTTTTTTTTGCCCCAAGAATGCAGTTTCCACTGATCCTCAAAGTCTCAGGCCATGTCATCTTTGAATCAGGTAAGTCATACACCTGGATAGGCTAAACGAGTTCAGACTGAACTAGCGCTAACTGGTTTCCTGATGTACATAGAATCTGATGTGAGAAACAAAATTACTGAATCCCAAATGAGGTACCCTAAAACTAGGTGTCAACTGGAAAAAAATGAGGCCTAAGATCCCAGGAGGAGAGATGGAGTGCATTCTTCCTCTGTAATTTCAGCAGGTATATTTTCCTTTCCCACAGACCTGGAGAAATCCATGTCTTCAGAGTTCAGCTGATGTATCACATCATACCAACAGATAAAATGAAAGCTAAAACTGCAGGTTTCTGTGAGTTACCTGTCTGGAGTGCCTGGACAAAGCTATTCCTGTACCATGGTCTTTACTGCTTCTCAGCTGACAGCACTATTACTGCCTGCCAGCGAGAAGATGCTGAGTGTCCCTGATCCAGCTCCAGCCTGGATTACAATGACTGCTGTCTTCCAATGACTGCTTCCAATGACTAGGTACAAATCTGTAAATGGCTCTTGGTGGCAGGGACAAATGTCGAAGCAGGAATCAGCTAATTAGCACCCTTGTTACCTGTCTTACAGAACGGCCAGGGACTATGTAAGATGTTGAAACTGAGCTTTCTATCGCAGCACAGACGGCAGAATCTGCTCTGCTGTTACAGCTGCTCAGGCAGCTCTCGTCTATGGCTATGCAGGGAAATTTGTCTGCCAGTTGTTTTAATCTACTACCTTTCAAGAGCTCCAAACACCAAGATTAGATTTTGAACAAGTTCTAGGTAAAATGTCTCTAGTG
Organism: Burhinus bistriatus; assembly: GCA_013397275.1. Lineage (NCBI taxonomy): Eukaryota > Metazoa > Chordata > Aves > Charadriiformes > Burhinidae > Burhinus > Burhinus bistriatus. Next base: position 325,468 of record VYXH01008681.1, on the reverse strand, counting down.
AATGACACAGGCTTACTTGTAGGCTTTATAAGTGAGGACTTCATACAGCACAGATACTAAAAGAAAAGAAAACAAAAAAAGTGGAGGGAAAATCTTAAATCACAGCATTAGAATATGGAGGAAAAAAAGGACTCCAAGGCTATTCTGTCTTTGTGTTTTCTCTGTCCAGGCAAGATACGCACATACAAGATATTCTCCGGAGCTTTGGGTACAGTGAATGATCCAAGTAGTGGATAATCCAAGATCAATCTCCCATCATTTCTTCTGAGACATAATTTAATAACATAAGAGAGCTGCTGTAAAATGTGGTTGTTTTTCAGGCAGCAATGATGGCTGAGGAGCTTAAAAAGGAGCAAGATACTAGTGCTCACTTGGAGAGAATGAAGAAGAATATGGAGCAAACTATTAAAGATCTCCAGAAGCGACTGGATGAAGCAGAACAAATAGCCCTGAAAGGTGGAAAGAAGCAGATCCAGAAACTGGAATCCAGGGTAAGTTTGTGATCAAACTATGGACCATTGCCTTCTGCCTTATAGAACTGAGACCAGGCAGGTGCCCTAGGGCTGCCTGGCAAGTCCATAGAGGCCAATAAGGGATACTATGAACACTTTCCTCTGTTTCACAAAATGCAGAGTAGTTCTTGGAGGCGTTCTTCCCCTTCATCATCCAGTTACAAGGAGCTGTTGTAGCACAGCAGATGACCAAGTCCTCGATTAAAAAAAACATCAAAACCAAACCCAAAAAAAGACACAACATCTAAAACCTGGAGAAGCCTCTGCAATGCTTGCTTCAGTTAAACTTTTTTGGCCTTTGCATATGTCTGCACCTTTGACTGCTGGTGCAGCTTAAATACATTTATGAAAAAGCAGAATGGAAAGGTTACATTTTGATCTGTTCCTGAAATTTGACACTCTGGAGATGCTGAGAAAATGAGCATTTCTTGAACTGTCAACTAAATTATCTGCTGCTTTTTATTTATATATATATATATATATCTATATCTATCATAATGGCAAGGGTTTTTCNTCAAATCAATTTTATGCTGTTTTTTATTTATATATATATATATATATCTATATCTATCATAATGGCAAGGGTTTTTCCTTTTCTGCAGGTTCGTGAGCTGGAGAATGAACTTGAGACTGAACTGCGTCGCAATTCGGATGCCCAAAAAGGAGCCCGCAAGTTTGAAAGACGCATCAAAGAGCTGACTTACCAGGTATGCTGAGGGCTCAAGTAACCACTAGGTCACTGGAAAGCAATGTGTTCTCCCAGTGCCTTAAGTTGCCTCAGTGTTTCAGTGAAGGATGGCATTACCCAGAGCTTTCTGATTGTAGGAAGCTTTTGGGATAGGAGGAACATCTCCCTAGGGCTACCATCATCTTGCCTGACTCACTGTGGATAATGTTAGAGAGCCTCTGTTGCTGGGATTTGGACAGTTTTAGCACAATATTAATATGGAGCAGGCTTAGATGACTATTCACACTGCAAGAGAAGAAAGAGCCCAGCTGTCTTTCAGCTGTGCTGATGTTGCTAAAAAGAGCGAGAAGGATTCAGTTGACTCTAACGCATCACTCAATGTAGGGCTGCCCAGTCCCAGGGCTCTGTCACCTGTTGGTGAGCAGCAAGGTCTAGTTGTGAGCCTCCCACAGGTTTGCTAATGGCTGCTGTTGCAGCTTGCCTTTCGAAAAAGGTCTTCAGCACAGAGCACTGATCCTTTTGCTTTCAACAGCATTTTTAAGACGATAATCCCATCCATCTGTTTTAGGAGATTATTTAGCCTCCTACTTGTTGTTTTACTCTGACTTTTGTATGCAGAGGCTGAAGGTTGTTTTCTTAGAATACAGTGTGCAGGCAGAATTAACTGATCCTTCTGCTTATGGACTGTGACAGCTTAAACCTGGCTCTTTTTACCAAAAATGCCTTCAAACCAGACTTTAAAACACACGAATTACATATTTTTAGGCCTGCCCATAAGTCTGTTTCACTAAATAATGACAAGAGTGCTCTTCACCGCTGAGCGAGGAACTCTGTGTGTATGTATGTGTATACCTCTGAAAGTATGTGCACATATATACCTGTGTTTAAATGTATCTATATTTACATACATAAAGGGGGAGGGTACTCTCTTTTAGTCCTCGGCGTCCAGGCTTACATACATCTTTAATCAATCTATAGAAATTTTTCTCATCTATACTCAGGGTGATGACAATATGGCTTGTTTGTATTTTGAACGATAAGTTTCTAAAATTATATATATGGCAGCCATACCTATTTCATTGTGAGAGATGCTTTAGGCCTTTTTACACTGTCAATCCAATTGATGGTGTTTTGATGCAGTCAGAAGAAGATAAGAAGAATCTGGCCAGGATGCAGGATCTGATTGACAAGCTACAATTAAAAGTGAAGAGCTACAAGCACCAAGCAGAGGAAGCTGTAAGTAACTATTTGGGCCTTTGTACCTTTGAGAAATTTATTGTCCTAAACCCACAATCTTTATTGCATAAAATCTTTTAGTACAAATACACATTTTGTGTGTGTATTAATATTTGTATTTATATTCATATAAACCCTGTATGTATAAATGTATTTATAATATATATAGAATATGTAGCATATGTGTTGATTATATTTAAGAAAAAGTATTCAATTTTATCTTAAGACTGCAGTATAGTTTGCCAGGGAAGGGGGGAAGGGAAGGGACAGGAAAGACTTTTTACCTCCTAGTCCCTCAGGAGGCATATTGAGAACCTCCCAATTCACTTAACATGGAGAGTGCCGCTGGAAACATCAACTCTGTAAAATAACCATCTCAGTTCTCCAGGAGGCAAGTGGTTCTCATACAGCTGTAACCTAGTCATGCTAAGCACTTTCCATCCCACTTGAAATGGAAAGCTTTGTTTCACATGGACAGGAGGAAATCAGCTGCACTGTTTTTTCTCACCAGGAAGCTCAAGCCAATCTGTACCTTTCGAAGTACAGAAAACAGCAACATGATCTGGATGATGCTGAAGAACGGGCTGAAATAGCTGAATCTCAAGTTAATAAGCTGAGGAGCAAGTCAAGAGATATTGGCATGAAAAAGGTATGGTCATACCATATGGCATAAAAGTGACGGTTTAATACACAGTAGTGGATGCTACGTATGCGGGAGGATCTGTTACATCTCTAAAGCAGCATGAACTAGAATAAATTCTTGTTTACTACATTTTTTAGTTTTAGTCTACTCTTTATTTTAACATTAAGGTAAGCCTTTAGAACTGCAGTCTGATGCTTAGGCAAAATGAATTCTCTGTCCTCTTGATGTTGTCATTTAACCTCTGTGCTCAGCAGCCAGAAGTTTCCAGAACTGGCGATTTGGTTTTGTTTTTTTTTTTTTTGCAAGGGATATTAAAAAGCTCCATCTTTTTCTCCCTCTGATGATGTAGATTTCTATGCATGTAATACAGCCTGGGGATTACTGCACTAGCAGATTGCCAGATATTTTAACATTGCTCTTTCAATGAACTTGTATTGATTTGAAGAACTGGATAGAAAGAAAATATTAGTGATTAGTCACTTACATGCTGGGAAGTCATTAGTAATTAGAAATATATTCGTCGTGTTTTGCACTTGAGCAGAATGGTAGTAGAATAATATTGATGACACTAAAAGGTGCCTGAGAACTTGGTCTGGAACTGAAAGCACACTTTTGCTTATCTATGCTTGTTGCCTTGTGGCAACCAGGGCAAGTAAGAGTGGGGTTCTTACTTGTAGGAATGATAGAAAGAGGAGCTGGGTGACTGCTTTGTCTATTTCATTTGCAAGTGAAACATAAACTACCATGCTTAACATCATATAAATTTTATGGGCGTGAAGCTCTTGAGTCAAGAAAGAGGAAAAAAAAAACCAAACCACTTTCTGTATGATTTTGGTATTTTTATCACACTTGATCCCAATACCTTCCTTTTCCCTTCTGTATCCACCATTTTGTGGGAGGAAACACTCCAATTTCTGCTTTTATATTGGACTAATAAAGTCACCTTTGACTGATATAAATGGCTGTAGCTCCACTGTCCAGAGCAAAGCTGCATTAAAACTGCATGAAGATATGGTGTCTCACACATTTACGTATGATTAAAGCAGTACTGTAACTGAAGCTCAGAAGAAGTTTTGCAGCTTTTAAGAGTAAAATATTTCCACATGTTTTTCTTTAAGTTATTCCAGCCCTACCAAAAAAATGACAACTCATGTAAGTTCACAAAGCCATGGCATCACACAGCAACTGAAATAGGTAAACCACGAGAGTAATTTATTTTTTTAAATTCTGTTAAGAGCGCTGTTTATTCCCTGTATCTTACAAGTACCCTCTTTCTGCCTCAAATATGCAAAAGTCATAGAAAAGTGGATGCCTGTTTTTATTAGTCAGATGCTAGTTTGCCAACGTGAATTCCAGCTCTGGCTTATAGCAGAGTATTGCACTGTCAAAAGACAAGCTCAACAGTGCATGCAGAGGTGTCAATTCCACAAATAGGAACTTGCGGCAGCAATGGCAGTAGCTCCCAGGAAACATGTTCAGGCAGCGAGTGCTGTCCCAAAAGTCATGACACATCTCCTTTTTGGGGAGAGAGGCACTGGAGAGACTACTTTAATCGTGCAGCATTAGAAATACCTTGTCTGCTGCTACTAGTACCCGTGTTCCTGGAAACTCCAGGAAATGTGTGTGATTCAGAAAGACCACCACCTATTGAAACAGGGTTGTACAGAAGTCATCTGCTATCAAAGGGATATATATTCTAGCACGATGACAAGAAACCTATATTGATAGCTGAAGTAAGATGGCACAGGTTGGCTAGATTGGTGCTAGTCTATTTCAGATACAAATTGGTAATACCAGGGAGCAGAAGCATTAGTGAAGAGAAGCTTTTGTCATTTACTTGTGAACTTACTCTAAAACCCCCTCAACACTTCCATTTTAACAGTTGTATACTATCTCAATTGCATTTCAGGTTCACGAAGAGGAATAAGTACAGCCCAAGCTGACAGATATGAGAAGATGCTTGATATAATCAGGCACAACTGAAAGCAGATGTAGAAAAAAAGAAGCACTTAACAGAAATAAACATCAAGTGAAAATCCAAAGAGACTGTATAGTGTATTCCATTCGTTTCTTTGTGTTTCTATTTTGCTAAGCCCCAGGGATCAATAAAAGATTACATTTGCCAACAGCCCACTTCATTATGTTGGAACAAATCCTAATTGGCAGATCTCTGACAAAATCAGAACCAAGGGCAAATCCAGTCATGCTTCACAGCCTTATGTACTTCATGTGCAGATTATTAAAGCAGCACCAATTAAACCTGTGCAGGGGGACAGCCCTTAAAGCTAGGATAACCCAGCTTCCATCTGTCCTGCCAGTCAGTCTGTATGAGTTTTGTAGGAGGGCAGAAAGTAAACTTTTTCATGTGAACAGTCAGTTTAGAAGCTTCCGCTATGACCAGCTAAAGGACTTTTGTTCACCAGCTGCAGGAGAGACATAGGAGATGCTGTGGAGGGACGTGTCCCATCATCAGGACTGTCTGCAGCTTAGAAATAGGGTGTTTTCTTAGATCTTTTCCACTTTTAAACAGGGAAGTTGTCTTTGCTTGAAATTAAAATACTAAATGAAGTGCAAAACAGTAAGCCCTCTCTTTCCCTCCTACTGAAAAAACAAACAAACAAACAAACAAACAATCCCTCAAAATTGAATATTCTTCTGTGGAAACTTTTTCATTGTCCCTTTAGGATAGGCAAGTTCCAGTTCTTCATGCCGACTCCTCACCTGCAAGTGTCAATTGACTTACTCTTTTTTTTTTTTTTCCCTATCAATTCAGTTGTTTGTTACAGTTGCTCAGATAATCACATTTCTAGGTGGCTCTTAGTGTAACTCAATAGGGAAGGTGAAGGAACTCTGTTCTTTTTAGCAGCAATCTCAGTAGCATCTGTGTGTGTAGAACAGGATTTTCTTCCAGTATGGCAAGGTGCTCATATGATTTCTCTTCTTCTGCATTTCTAGTAAAAACAAAAATGTTTGTAAGAACTACTGATGTGTAAAATTAATCCTCTAGTGGAAACAGAACAGGAAACACTGACTATAAGTCAGTATTTTCCATTTTAACATTAGCTGAATAAAATAAACATCCACATAACAGTGTAGAAACATTCCTGTTTCTTCCATCTAGTCCTCCATCAATGTAATCAGAGCTGAGTTAACCCATAAAATATTCCACTTCCTCTGATTATGATATGTTAAAGGTCTCAACAGGTCCCAAGATAAATGAATCTTGCTTAAATTCTTTAAATTAAACTGCTACATCTCAAAAGAGACCTTATAGCAGCTTTCCAGTATCTGAAGGGCACCAAGAAGAAAGCTGGAGAGGGACTTTTTACGAGGGCATGTAGTGACAGGACAAGGGGTAATGGCTTCAAACTAGAAGAGGGTAGATTCAGATTAGATCTCAGGAAGAAATTCTTTACTGTGAGTGTGGTGAGGCACTGGAACAGGTTGCCCAGGGAAGCTGTGGAGGCCCCATCCCTGGAAGTGTTCAAGGCCAGGTCAGATGAGGCTTTGAGGAACCTGGTCTAGTGGGAGGTGTCCTTGCCCATGGCAGGAGAGTTGGAACTAGATGATCTTTAAGGTCCCTTCCAACCTAAACCATTCTATGATTCTATGAAAAATATGTTAGCACCTCCAAAGCATGTTAGCATTAAAACTGACTAATAAGAAGCATGCAAGTGAATCTCTAAGTGAGAGAAAAATGAAAAAAGACTGAGACTCATTCATTTTAGAGTTGTCTTTCTGGTGTGTTCTTGTCAAACCTCATGGTAACCATCATAAAACATCTCCTGAAGCTTATCAAATTCAGGCTGCAACAAAATCTTAAGACCCAGGGAGTTTGAAGGTATGGTCCATGGATAGGGCTGTACTGTCAGACACAGAAAGATGTAGCCTAAGGACTAAGAGCTAAAGTTCATTTTTTAAGGATACTCACCACAAATGCAGAGGAAGGAGACACAATACTATAAGACAGATCCAGCCTATTGCAAATAAACAAGAATAAAATGCATCCACTTGAAGATGCTGTACTCTAGTATATAGGAGTGATGAGTAGAGAGATGAGATTGGGGACCATATAGTTATAACAGTCTCCTAAACAAAACAGGTAGTATAACTTTTCACACTGAAGTTTGGTGAGTTTTGACGTGGGATATAATTGAAATAATCATTTAAGCCCTAATGAAGACTAGGTATGTGCATTGTTTGAGGGGCTCCATGTTTTGGTCTGGGGTTTTTTGGGTCTTAAACACAAGTGAGAGAAAATTAACCAGTTTGATTGTTTTTAAAGCAAGTTATCAGAAAGTATTTGTGAAGGTTAATCAACTTTTACATCTTCTTACAGAGCACAGGAGAGCATCTGGTCACGGGAAGGTCATGTTAACATTGTTACAACCAAATACTATTGCAGAGATGTACCAAAGAGGGCCTTCTGGACACAGAAAATAGCAAGGATGAGGGCAATTTATTTATGCTGAGACTTACCATCCTACATTTTCAGTCTTTTTTTGTATGCTTTAACCTATAAAAATAAAATTTATGTTTTGGTCAAACATTCAAGGTCTGGATTTAAGCTTAATAGTACCTTTAAAAATAAATCTCCTAGTGATTGTACATACCTTGAACCAGACCCAGGAACCGACTGCTGCTACCAGCACCACTGCAGCGATCACTCCTAGCACAATTTTCCTGGTGTTGCCTGAATTTTCTTTAAAAATACAAATTCCAAAAAGTTTAACAGAAGCGCTTTATATCCCAAATTAATATTCACTTTTGTTCAATAAGTGCATCAAAGCTAGCATTTTTCTCTTATTTATAATCTAAAAGCTATGATTTAGGGAGAATGTCTCAGTTTCTTTTTAATGTTACTAATACTACAATGTTCAAGTTACTTGACCGATACTATAAGACTTTAAAGTGATACTTTAATGACTTAAGTGTGAATAGCTGAAAGTGGATTATTTTACTTAATTGTGCTGATACAAAATTCCATGTGTGCTCAGGTAATGTGATTTGATGACTTCTTAATACAAGTCCCATTTAAAAACAATCAACTACCCAGTATGGTAAACACTGCCTCCAGGTACAGTGCTCAGTGCCATTAACGGTACTGCTGATTTCCAGTAGAACAACTCAGCAAGCGTTATCCAGCCTGGACCACAGATTTTAGGATTTCTGTTGCAAAATCTTTGCAACTTTCATCTAAAATGTTTCCCAGCTTCATGATGCAGCCATGCAATCAAGGTGGGTACAAGAAGCAGCAGATCTTCAGGTGGGTGGTAACAACAGATTCCACAGGAGATAAGAGCCCATCTAGCAGAAACCTCTGCACGGCACCAAACATCTCATTACTCCAACCAATTTCAACAACATGAGAACACTCAGACCCGGTGGACTCATTCCTTTAAGTACAGTTCTTCTACTTCAGGTTTCCTTTCCACTGCTGCGTCTTGTCCAAAGAATTTGAAAAATTCTGCACTCCTCTGTAAACTCCCTGAGGATGTCTAGCAAACATTTCAAAAATGAGAACTGCCAAAACAGAGCATTTAATCTAGTCATTGCCTTTAGCTTGGCTCTGTCCTCACATGCAGACCTATGTTCACATCTTGTCAGTTCCTTTGGTAGAGCAGCTTTAAGCTGCGACCTTTCTTTACACAGGAGAAAGCCTCCGAAACGATGGTAAACTCATCTCACTTTTCCCCTTAAAAGTCTCCTTTTCAGTGGCACTTGGAAATCTTTCTGATGGTTGAGCAGCTGCAGTGCTATGACCACTATCCACATACTGATCTAGCTCATTCCCTTATGTCCTACTGTATCTGCTTATCTGCTTTCAGCCTGTGCTGCCACAAACATGCTAATCTCCCTGGTAAGTGTCTTCTCCGTTCTGTATAATGTATTTCTGGTCCACAAGTAGGAAAATTCTGTGAGCTGCATGGTAATTTAGCCACTAAAGAGGGGATTTGTATCATCTATGGCTATTGTAAGATTCATCTGCAGAGAGCAGCTAGAGAAAGGCATTTGTAGAGGATGATCCAGATCATATTTGGACTGGATAAGTGCATGTGTCTGTCTCCAGTAAGTGTGCAGGGAGACTGATGGACTTGTGCATGTAAGTTAGGAGCATCAGTTACATGTGTAATTCCTTGGAGGTTTTCAACCCTTTCCACTTCAGAGGTACAGCATTAGGTTTAGAGGGTAAGGAAGATCATGCTGGAATTGGAGCTGCAAGGAAGTGTGTTTGTCCGACTTGACTGTTTTCTTTCCTCTAACTCCCCTCCTTCAGATTGCGTGTAGCCACTGCCACTTAAAACACACCCTACATGAAGTTTTCAGACTGAAACTAAGCTATCATGGGCAAGGGGGGACAAAGGAAGACAAGAATATACAGTTATTATCACTTATTCTAGCCCCTTTTTTCCTGCTATGTTGTCTCTATTTTTCACGTCCCACTGGCTTGTTTCAAGTTCTCCTCTTTCTTAAAAAAAAATAAACACAAATGAGTTGCCCTATATTAGTTTTCAGACTTTCTGTATTGTATTTATCTGCATAAAATCCCTATGTGCTACTGTTTGAATGGGGTTTTTTCCTCCTCCTTTTGGACTGGGATTTAATGAGGCTGCATCCCAAACAGCATACTATTTTTGAACAAATCTTTCATTTGTTTGCAGTATAATTTTAGAAAACGGGAGTAAATAATTTTTAACCTTTGATAAGAGTTTTCAATAGATAGAAAAGTTAATCAGTAAGTCTGCTTGAAACTGGAGACAATGAAATAACTGTAACTAAGACTTCACAGCTGGAAATCTACTACAGTTCATAAAAATGCAGGCATGCATATAAACATATATATCCCCAGGTCTAAGAGAGGCCTGCTGTGTAGAATTAAAGCTTTGAAAATAACAACTGGGCACTCTCCTCTACAAGATTTCTTCCACAGGCAAATTGATACCACATCTTTGGGCTTCCCTTCATCTGCCTGCTTCCTTTAAAGACCACGCTCTTAGCGGAGCATTTAGGACATGATTCTGAGAGTTTCCCTGTGCCCTCAGCTCTGAGGGCAGTCAGTGGCAACTGAGGGCAGCCACTGATTTTGAGACCTTTGCCACAGGCTGCTGATTGAAAAAAAGAAACTTCAAGTCTTCAAATAAATACATCTTAGGTAACATTTTTTTTCCTGGGACAACAATACTAAAATATCTCTTCTACCCACCTGTACTTATTACACAGGATGATTTTTCTCAATATTTTAGATTTCTGATTGATACTTTGGCTCTGCATTCCCCTCACTGGTCCCCATCCTCCAAAACGGAAAGAGCAGCAACTTACCAACTACCAGAGTTCTCACAGTAAGTTTTGTGTAGTGAGGTGTTGAAATATTACACAGATATTCTCCACTGTCGTTTGCAGTAAGATCATGCAACATCAGTGAAAAATCATTTTTGTTAATCTGGACTCGAGGCTGGTAAGAGTGAGATGTACCATTGAAGGAGGCCAGGACTGAAATCACTGCATTTCTATTTAATGTCCAGACAACGCTGAAAGCATCGGTGTGTGCAGTGTTATTGCTGTAGTCACAAGGAACTGCAGTGCTACTTCCTTCCATGTTGAACAGTTGGTCTGAAATAGATAATTGAAGAAGCCTCTGCAATTTTTTTTGGAAAACACCATGAAGGTTATTTAGACATTTTCTTAATTTTTTTCTGAAGTCTGATACTACTGTGGACAAACATAAAAACATGTTTCACTATTTTGATATCATGTTCAAACATCACATTATGCTTCTAGAAGCATCTGAAGATTTTAAAAGCAAACTGATCTTACATTAAAAAAAAATATTATCTAATTGGTATTAGCTATACTTTTGAAAATTATTTTGTTTTCAGTTGCCTATTTCTCTTCTCATTGGAGGGCTCATTAATAAAAGCGATTCAGCCTAGTCCAAGTTACAGTGTAAAATAGCATGAAATTCCACATGTTGGGAGCAGAGAGAAAATGCAACTGATTTGACACCTGCACATTTAAAGCAAAAGGGTAATACTTACAACATAATTTCATTAAAAGAATAAAAAGATTGTATTAGTTAGAAATAACTTTCAACTATGGTGGACCGAAGTACTTTACCTGTCTGTGTGGAACACTTACAATTAATGAATAGCTTTAAAAAAAAGGAAGGGGAAGGAAAGAGCAGGTAAGTGGAATTAATAGCTAATGTATAAAATAGTAATATAAGACAAATTAATATCATAGCACAACTATTAATTTGACAGCAGGGATCTGCTGCAAAGGAAGGAAAAACAGAGGAGGCTGTGGTGGCTGCCAGTCTGCTGGAGAGGAAACTAATATGTTACTTCGACATCGTGTAACCACGCTTGGTTTCTGCCTGGGGGGCTGAATGAACAGAGGTGTGGGGTTGAAATCCATGCAGACAAAAAAACCCCAACACCGTAGTCCACACTACTATTATATAAGGAAAAGGAAAGCAGTATATTTTCAAAATGTTCCATTTTAAGAGGATAGACAGATGGAAACAAAGGTGTAATGAAATGTACCTTTTTCTCTCATGGATCAGAAGGATAGATTAACAAAATAGACACTTACAGTGCACTTGTTACCTACTATGGTGCCATACTTAAAACCTTCCATATTGCATATAAATTAGAAACTGCACCCTTGTTCCAAAGCATATGCAGGGGATTGGGAACTGAGAATGTCTGGGTACGCTTTAGGGGGAAATCAGGGTGATGGAAGCAGGTATGCACATCTCACAAGGGAATTGCTCTTGCATTGGTCTTGATCCAATTAAAAATATTTCCTAAGAAACAGGAGACGTTGAAAAATACCAGTTATTTACTTGATCTGAATTCACTTCCAGTGAAATCTAGGAGGAGGACAAAATGGAGAGCTGAAATTTCATAGCCCTGTTTTTCCTTAACTAACAAGATGATCTGCTGTTTGCTCTAATGCAAGCTTGCTCCTCTCTACTCCCATGCACTCCCGGCACTCAACCCCGGCACATAAGAATGCGCTTGAAGAGAAGTACAATGAAAGCATCAAATGGCACTGAAAAAACTCTCACAGAAGATGGGGAATGGACTAAGTAAGGAGCATAGCATCTAGAGCAGCAGGCAAACTTTCCCGTCCTTCATATAACCCACATATTTACCACAGGTTTTCACATATTTTGTCTGAGTTCGTTCTTTTCGTGATAAAGTTTGACTATTCTGCACCTCTTGAAACTTGAAACTGATACAGAAAAAACATTCAGAGTAAAGCTAAGTTGCAGAAGTGTGAGCTACTCCCTCTTATCCCTACTTCTTGGACAAATGCTGCCTTGTAATTGTAACAGATGAGTTTCAAAGAGGGAGGCGCATCCTTTTGCGCCATCCCTTATCTGTGTTGCCCCACTGCAGAAATACTGTATTTAATTTGGCTATGAAACCAGCTGTGACATGAAGTAACGATGCAGGAAAAGACTTCCATTCATTCCTACCTTGCATCTTCCATTCAGCAGCCCACTCTTCATGAGGGAGATGAATATGACAGTAATAAGGATCAGCTGTGTTTATAATGTTCTGGTCACTTCTAAGAGAATAGAGCACTCCATCCCTGGCTTCCTCCCGATCTGTTTCTTGGATGGATGTATTGCCTTGTACCCAAGATATACGTGGTGCTGGGTAAGTGAGAAAGGCATAGCACTTCAGCATCCTTTGTGTGTCTGTCTTTTGGTATTCCAGTGCATAATAAGAGGAAACTGTAGATTCAAAAAAAAAATTAAAAAAATCAATCTTACTACTTTCAAAAACCTTTTCAACTTGAAGGGATTGGTCTTTTGAAATAACATTGGGGAGAATAAACATAACTGAGAACAAAGCGTAATCTGTGATTGATTTCAGAAGAAAACACAGCGTTACTTACTGTCAATGCCAGGGTCTGTACTATTCTGAGAAGACACGTTTTAAACCTCAAGTATACTACCTAATTACCCCTTAGAAATCACATTGCAGAAGGTTATGGGAACGCATGCTGCACTGTAATTTTTCAACTCACGTCACAATGTTTCACCAGAGAAAGTTAATTGCTTGATAACACCATCAGGCCCAAAAGGTGCTCTATTGGGTTGGAGGATTTTGACTTCATATGAGAAATAACAAGAGAAAACCTGTTGATGTAATGCCATTTTCACTGGCATGATCCAAGCACTTTTGAAGTCTTACTGACCTCTTATGCGCAGCGTGACTTCCACTTCTGTTTTAGTTTGCTCTGTTCCCACGTAGCAACTATAAGGGCCCTCATCAGTCAAGGTCAAGTTACTAAGTTTCAAGGAGGCGTTTCCACCAGGAATGTTCTCGTGGAAAAGGTGTGTTCTGTGTCTGTACTCTGGATCTTGTCTTTCCAGCTGATCCCTCTGGTAGTAGTAGCTGTGCACATTTTTGTCCCCTTTCTTCCAGTAAATTACTTCGTCATCCCCAGGTGGGAAAGAACAAGGGAGAACGCAATCCTTGGAAAACCTTCCTGTTACTGTTTCCTGTTCTGTAGAACCTAAAGCCCCTAAGTACAAATGAATAAGATAAATTAACTCCAGTCTACATGTATATTTCTGCCCCTCCTTATCCCTGACAAAAAGAATGCTCTGGTAGGCAGCACAATCTGTTAGGCTGGTAACCAGTGTCCAGCTGCAGCCATCTTCTCAGAAATTTTGATGCCCTCTCCAGCTCAGCTGGCAGGGCAATCCAGATGACTTTTCCTCAGCCATCCCAGTGCAAACTCAACCAATGGACTTCAAACCATTTTCTGTACAACTACTGCCTGCTGAGCAGTCACACGATGCACTCCACCAGCCAAGCCACAGGGCAGAAATATTGGCAGGTAACAGCTTGGGTGCTCAACATGCTCGATGGCCATGGCCATTCGTGCAGCCCTCTTCCAGTCGTCTTTTGTTTCAGGAGTGTCTTACATTGACCCAAATCGATTTTTTACCATTAATAAGCAGCGTTTGAATTAATTAATTCCCTCCTATTAAGAAATGATAAATAATTGTCTTCTTTATTATTTTTAACAAACAATAGAGCTAAAAACCTACCCCAAAGTGTAGCAGCTATGTGAAATAAATAGATGAGAAGAGATGTTATGTTCTGTCCCTTCGCGTCTTCTTTAGTTCTTCGCAGACTCATGTCAAACTGACAACATAAAAGGAGGAGAGAAAACATGTTTAAATGCAGGTAAAAGACTTACTCTACTCCTTTGTACAGCTTATTAAGGACTGTAGGCCTTTGTATCATGTTTTATGTTTGCAACAGTCTTGGCCCAGATTTTGGCCTTACGGTCATTATGTAATACCATACCATAATGAGAGGGTTGAGGCCCTCTCATTAACATGTAATCCTTCACAGACTGATACTTTCTGTTTAAACAATAGAAAGTGTTTGCCCTCAGTGTTCTTACAGGGCTAGGGAACATTGATCTTCATCATTCATGAACAGGACACCAAGGAAAAATGGTCAAGTGCCATTTCCAAAAGGATGTAAGACACCCCTTATCACGCCACATTTTTCTACTTCCTAAAATACATTTTTGATTACTGCAACATTTGACTTTCCAAGGTGGGAAATCTGCCTGCATTTGCAAATATTGCAGATATAATGAAGTTTTCACACTTTACTCTTCACCAGATCAAAAGGGCATCAGCTTAACTTCCAAAAATGTGTGTATGGAAGTCTAGGGTAAGAACGCAAAGGAGGAGGAGGAGGAGGTTCTCCCATCATATCTTCTGATTTGTCAGTTAAATGACAATGAACTGGAAGCTCTCGTGCACAATGAAAAAAAGCATAATCTTATTGTTGATAGACCACACTCTTCCTCCACCCAAGCACGCTATTCTAAAATACAGCATATCATGGTGGAGAAATTACCTCATGAATCAAATAGCTTGAAAAGAGTCTAAAGAGCTTCCCCTAGTCCTTTTCCCCTCCCCAAAGGACAGCTATAGGTACCATTCCTAACTTACGCAGGGCACAGGTTTAGCCAGGCTTGCTAGCCAGCTCTTTTAACATTAGTGAATAATTTTGACTGATGTGTATGACTGTATTTGCGGTGGATGTGAATCTTACTTCCCAAGGATTTTTGCTTGTTATTTATTTTGTAAAGCTGGTGTGATTATTTTATGCATTCTCACTTTTCCATTTGAGAAAAAAAAACAATAGAGGGGCACCAAAATATTAAACCTGAGACAAGGATGATGCAAGAGTGAAACAAACACGATACATCTTTTTGTCCCTTGTTAGCAGCAATTGCCAGTATCTGCCTTCTTTTCCTCCTTACCTTGGCAAGTGGTGTACATCATGTTTTATTGGATTTTTTTGCTCATTTGCCCATTACTTCCAACTTGATTAATACAATATATTGTGCTTGATGTTTGAATTTCAGAAACTGCAATCGATGCCAAATTTCCCTGAGTGATCTGCCATGTTTAATAGACAGTCTGTGCAGTTTGGCAGTGATGCTCCACGAGTAACGTAGTTCCAACAGTACCTCTGCGATGCCTTTGGGGGCTGCATCAAGGAGTCAAGCCTGGACACTGCAAGCTGGCTCACCTCTTCTAGCTGTACTCCATACCGAAATGCGGAACTATAACGGGTTAGCTGAAAATTTTCCTGTTCAGCACAAATCTGAGCTTTGGATCGTCCCATTGTAGCGTGTCGAGAAAAACGTCTGTTGTTCTGTAGAAAAACCTGAGGAGTCTTCTTTTCAGAAGGTCTGGGGTCTTAAAGGCATAAAGTATATATGTATGCTGATAGTTACAGTCACACTGCAAAGTACTGAAGAAACATGCTTTTCCTGGTTGTTACAGACCTAAGTGGCACAACCAAGAAATCACACACTCAGGCTTTATAGTGAAGTATCAATAAGAAATTATTTACACACACAGCCAGAGTAAAACTAGAATTAAGATCACTGTAGCCATGTCAGTTACTGACGCTCTACTTTGCAGAAGACTTATTTCATACAGAACCACCACAAGCTCAACTGGGCAGCAGAAGCTCAGCCAGGGTTTCTGAGAGCAAGGCAAGGCATTAAAATGCATCTTCCAAGACATACAGTGAAGTCAAGCACTGAACAGCTCAGATAGTGTTACGGGCAACACTGCACTTGCTTTGGCCCACTATATGAAGCAAACAACAAAAGGCACATGCTTTCTTTTTCTTCTATCAGTCAGTGACCAAACCATGTGTACTACTACATCCTGCATCATCTCTGAACTTTGCATTCGATCTGAACCCTAATCGAGGCACTCCCCTAGCATACAGGCACTGGCATCGATCTCTGCCCAGTAAACTTTCCTCTGTGAACCACTTTGAGAGCAGCCATGCATACTGTAATATTCTCCTAACCCTGTCAAACAAAAGTTATGTATTCCTTAGTAAAAATAATTCTGATTAATTCCTTTTCAAAGTAATTTAACAATAGCACATTTCAAGCACATACACATTTATGAGGACTGGAAATGCCTGAGGACTTCAAGTTTTACCAAGAAGCAAACAAGAAAACCGAATGTGTAAAGTTCTAAAAAACTCACATTAATCACATACTGCTAAAATCCCATACTAGCCACAATGTCCTGGTTTGAGGTAAAACAGAACCAAATTTCTGATCAGTAATTTTACTTTTTAGCTAGGCCTCTTCTAACTGCTGATATGAACAGCATATTGTGCAGAAACTGTTTGCTCTCAGGGTGGTAAGACCCATGTTTACAGTTGATGCCAAGGAATGGGATGCAGAGAGGCACTTGCTTGTACTTATTGCTATAACACCCAAGGCCAGCCAACTTCGTTATTTGCCCCGTTGGAGGGTCAGAAGCAGAAAAGCGTAGAGGTATCACACCTGCGGGGAGGAGCGGACAGGACAGGTGACCCAAAACTGGCCAACAGGGTATTCCATCCCATCTGCCTCATGCTCAGTATAAAAGCTGAGGGATCAAAGGGTCAGTGCTCTTTCTTCAATGGCCGGCATCCGAGGAGGAATCTCTCTGTTCATCTGCCTTGGATCCCTACCCGTGCATTCCTGAATCCAGAGCCAGAATCCAGTTCCCATCCATTGCTGAGTGCAGTCTGGGACTTCCCCAGTACCTGCCGGTGACATGGTTGTCATCCTGGGAGCTTGATATGGTTTTGTACATATTTCATTATTTTCTTTTTATTCTATTATTAATATTTCATTAAAGTAGTTTAGTTCCTTCTAAACTCCTAAGTCTCTTTCTCGCTCTCCCTCCTCTCGTTGGAGAGAGAGGTCAGGGAGCGCATCTGTCATTTACCTCGGTGGCCAATCCAGCCCAAACCATGACAGATTTATTGGTGCCCAATGCGGGGCTCGAGCAGGACTCGACCAAGGCTCTGATAGATTGCCTGAACAGATTCAATTCCAGCTTGCTCAGAGATTAAAGCAGACAGCTCGCATCACGTCGTTCTTAAACAAAATGTTATATTGTGCCTTTAGAGAGCTTTGTTTCAAGTTAATTGAAGCAACTCTGCTTAACCTGCCAAATCTGCTGCATGGTTTATTTGCTCTTTGTGTTTGTAAGCCATACTTTAAATTTGCTGTTTTGGTGTGGTTCGGATGTATGATTACTTGGATAACGGTTCTACTGGCATACCTCGGGCATCACGTGATGGATTCTATTACTAACTACACTTTCAGCTTTACCTGGGGAAGGTTTACTTTGCCCTTTAATGCTTATGCCAAAGTGACACCACCAGAGCGAGGGAATGGGCACCTTTTGGGCTGTTTCGATAAGGATTGCTACTGTCTTAACATCATGACTGTGCTGTCGGTTTTCCCAAATGTGCTGCAGGGATCATTTCTTACGAAAAAATCAGTGCTACGGTAGCTATGGGGCAACAGGCGTTGCTGCCACCCAAACCCCGGGAGCCACTCCTCAGCCCTGCTTTTGCCCATACCGGTACCAGCCACCCCCCCACACTCGGAACCAGCAGAACTCACTCCCCCGCCGTCTGTACCGACAGAAGTCATGACCCTGCCTGCTCCGGAAAGAGTTACTCCGCAGCCAGTGGTAAAAGCCCCTCTCCCACCGCCCGTACCGGCATCAGTTACCCCGCAACCTGTAGCGGTAATGGCCACACCGCCGCCCCTCCCGCTGAAAGTCAGGCTGCAGCCCGCACCGGCAAAAGTCACTCCGCAGCCTGCGGTAAAAGCCCCCCCGCCGTCTGTGCCGGTGGAAGCCACCCCCCCCCCGCCACCCGTACCGGCCCCAGCCACCCCCCACTTGTAGTGGCACAAACTACACCGCCGGCACCAACAAGAGTTACTCCAGCCTGGACAACAAGCAGCGTGAGTGCTCCAGCAACATGTACCGCTGCTACTCAAATTCCATTGGAACTGATAAAAGTTGTCCCAGTGACCAGGAAGCGGAAAAGGAGGTCAGCTCGTTCACCTGCCCCTTATGGCAAGGACCAGCTCAAGCCAAATAGCTTGGGAGAGAGTTCTTCTGATGGAGATCCAGGAGAGGGTCCTTCTAAAGCAGACAAAGAAAAGGGTCCCTCTAAAGGAGACAAAGGAAAGGGTCCTTTTAAAGCAGATCTAGGAGAGGGTCCCTCTCGGGCAGCTTAAACACAGGAGGAGGAATCAGATGCAGAGATAGTCGTTAAATCCTTCTCTATGAAGGATTTGAGAAATATGAGGAAGGATTTTAGCTGTGATGAANGATGCAGAGATAGTCGTTAAATCCTTCTCTATGAAGGATTTGAGAAATATGAGGAAGGATTTTAGCTGTCATGAAGGTGACACACTTATCTCCTGGTTGCTCTGATCATGGGATGATGAGGCTCATACCATAGACTTGGAGGGTATAGAAGCTAGGCAGTTGGGAAACCTGGCCAGAGGTGGAGGTATCGATAAAGCAACTGGGAGAAAGACAAATGCTCTCGGTCTCTAGAGGCAACTGGTGTCAGCCGTAAAGGGCGGGTATCCCTTTAAGGATGCTATCGAATGCCGTCCAAGCAAATGGACCAGCATGGAAAAAGGTATTAAGTACCTGAGAGAACTGGCTGTGCAAGAGGTAATTTATAGTGACTGGCAAGTGAATGTAGACACTGGTGAAGCGCCATGCAAACGATCTTTGCTGAGAAAGTTTGTGCAGATTGCACCATCAATGTATTGCCACACATAGTCAACAATGGTCTGGGGAGGATCTGATGCCGACACACCAACTGTAAATGAAGTGGCTAACAAAGCACAACAGTATGAAGACAGTCTCTCTCCTCCCCTCACTGTGGCAGCTCTGGAACAACTGGCTGAGAAAACCGAGAAAATGGCTGAGAAAACTGAGAAAATGACCAAGAGAATGGCTGAGCAAAATGAGAAAATGACAGAGAAAATGGTAAGAAAAATTATAAACTGTTTGATAAACTATTTGAGAAAGTGTGCAGGATGGAGGAAGAATCCCACTCTTCCCCTGAACGGACGCACATTGCAGCCGTTAGGAAAAAACACCTTCCTATGAAACCAACTCAAGAGAAACAGAACCCGCTCTGAGATTTCCTGTGGCTTTGCCTCTGCAACTACGGAGAGAACATGAGAAAGTGGGATGGAGAACCTACCTCAGCCCTACAGGCAGGGGTGCTTGAGTTGCAAGCTAAAGCAGATAGAAGGACTGCCAGGAGGATAGCTGCTCCAACCTATTGTGAGCGATCCTCTGGTCTAGGTAGGAATCCATCTGCTAATCATAGGTACTATGCTCAACATTAGAGAGGCCCTGCCTCCAGTCAGGAGGAGAGGGACAACCAAGTTTATCGGACTGTGTGGATTCGATGGCCTGGCATGACAGAGCCACAAAAGTATAAAGCCCTAGTGGACACTGGTGCACAGTGCACCCTATTGCCATCAAATCATAAAGGGGCAGACTCTGTCACTATTTCTGGAGTGACAGGAGGTTCTCAAGAACTGACTCTGTTGGATGCCAAAGTGAGCCTAACTGGGAATAAATGGGAGAAGCACCCCGTTGTGACTGGCCCATTGTGATGCTCCGTGCGTCCTTGGCATAGACTACCTAAAGAAAGGGTATTTCAAAGACCCAAAAGGGTATTGGTGGGCTTCTGGTATAGCAGCTGTAGAGACTGAGGACACTACACAGCTGTCTACCTTACCTAGTCTTTCAGATGGCCCTTCTGTTTTGGGACTGCTGACGGTTAAAGAACAGCAGGTGCCAATGGCTACTGCTGCGGTGCATCGATGACAATATCGCACCAACCAAGACTCCCTGATTCCCATCCATAACCCGATTCGCCAGCTAGAGAGCCAAGGAGTGATCAGCAAGACTCGCTCAGCCTTTAACAGCCCAATATGGCCAGTGCAAAAGCATGACGGAGACTGGAGATTAACAGTAGACTCTTGTGGCCTGAATGAAGTCACACCACCACTGACTGCTTGTTGCAGATAGAGTGATGCAATTCATTCCTAAGAGAAGCAGCAATATGTTTATTGATATAAAACAATGATTCAATAAAGTTGATAGCAGATGCGACAGTTTAACAAGATTCAGGGGCAAGGTACACTTGGTTATTTACTGCATAGAGGACAGGGTCAGACAGAACTGTCAGGGAGTCCCTCCCGTTGAGTCACAAGGTTCAGAAAGGACCCCCTTGCTTTCTAAAGTCAGAGAGGAGTCTACATGCAGCTGGATCCAATCCTAGTCCCAGACTTGGTCAACAGTTTATGTCTAAAGGATTATATATGCGCAATCAATCCTTTATATCACTTAGCTAAGATTTCAAAGTTCAGCATGCTATTAGTCACTTACTGAGGATCTGTTGCGGCAAGGAATCTCTGAACCTCAAGTAGTAATCTTGAGGGTGTCCCTACTCAAGAGGAGATCCTGGCATGCAGCCCGCGGCTGTTCAGGAGAGCTTAAAGGGCTCTTGAGCTGTTCAGTATTTATGGGAGTAAGATGATTGACCTATAGTCATATTTGCATACTGACAACAGAACCAGCATTGTTCAAGTTAGCCCTTGGCTATTGTGTTGTTATCTGCCTCCCTGAAACCACGTTGAGCCCTAGATGCCACCATCATGACTACATGCACCCATTATGACCACCACAGGTGCTTATGACTTGGGCAGGGTTATGGGAGGTAAAGATCAGGTGGTGCCTGGAGGGGAGGGGGGCGGGGCGCAGAGCACACTGTCACAGTGCTGCTGTGGCACACATGCTAGAACTGTCAAACGAAAGTTATGTATTCCTTAGTAAAAACAATTCTGATTAATTCCTTTTCAAGGTAATTTAACAACAGCACATTTCAACCACACACACGCTTACAAGGACTGGAAATGCCTGAGGATTTCAAGTTTTACCAACAAGCAAACAAGAAAACCGAATGTGTAAAGTTCTAAAAAAAAAAAAAAAAAATCACGTTAATCACATACTGTTAAAAGCCCATACTAGCCACAACGATACTAGCTTTTCAGAATTTCCCCACTGAATCTTCAGGGGGCATTTTCTGTAGCAGAAAAGAGAATTAATTCTTCACCTCCCACCAGTGAAACCCCTATGACTTAAATGTTAACTCCATACTCCAGTTGTTGAGAAATACACCCAAAGGAAGAAGGATACCACATTCTAAACGTCCAAAATTGTCTCAGGAAGTAGACCAAAACCACTGTGTTTTACCTCAATATACACATATCATGTATCGCCCCCACATTCACCCTGTACACTTATAACACCATAGAGCTGTTAGAATGTCAGGGGTTTTTTACCTCTTCTGATTTCACAAGTAGCCAAAAAATTCAGTCTTGTTGTTTCGGGTGTTTCTTGCAGTCAGGGTTTATATATATATATATATATATATATATATATAAAAATAAAACGAATATACAGCTCTCCTGAAGCCATGGAACTTTGCCTCTTCCCTGTTTCTTTCACAGCCACACCTACACATAGCAGAGCTCAAGTATTTAACATGCAAGTTCATTCCTGTTCCACAAATGAAAGTGGTTGTTTTTATAACGTGAACTATGTTTCTACACATGCGAAGCTTCCACACCTTTTGCGCTCACTTCTCTCTCTTTGGGCTTAAAAAGCTTTTTCTCCTAACCATTTCTTTTGCCTGGCTTTGTTGAACAAACTTTTTAACAGTAACTCCTGCAAGCTGTAACTGAGTAACAGAAGAAACCAGTTATTGCCAGAAACGTGATTTCTACAGCAGTGGCTACACCATTTTGGGATTGTGCTTGAGCATTACAAGAGCAGGAGCAACACAGCCACTGTAGAGACCAGCAATTCTCTTACTAAGGGAAGAGCGTAGGAACCTGATGCAGGGAGCAAGATAAATACTTTATGGGCACAGGACAAAAAGAACGTAAGATACAAATTATTATGACACTCTTCTCAGAAAGGTGCTAATCTGAAACAAGAACAGCAGATTCCTTGGGCTGTCTGCAGGGTTAGGTAATCCATTTTCTCTTTAACAGTATTTCACCAGTGCTTAATTTTCGCTAAACAATTCAAGCCTCATATCCAGTAGAAGAAACCGATCGAACAAGTCCAGTGTTTTAGGGAAGAGGGCTTAGAAAAAAAAACAAACAAAATGTAGGAAGAAGTGAAAGGAAGCAGTGTCTGTCCTAGAAGATCCCAGGTGGTATTAGCAGTACACACATGACCTGTGTCTCCTGCTTTCCTGGGAGAACCAGTTTTCCCACCCCCTCGCTTCCCCACCACCCTGCAGCAGTTCCAGCTGGCAATTGCGACTGAGCTCCAGCTACAACCCCACTGCTCGCAAGACTTACTTTTCCATACATCCAGCTGTAAGCCACCGCACCTCAGGCCTTCAGCTTTGATATCAGCAGGTGTAACTGCTGCCTCCCCTCAGCCTGCATAGTTTAACGCGTTCACAACTTAGTATTAACTCGGATAAACGTTCAACTGAGGAACCAGCACGAAAGCCCCGCGTCAGGCAGAGAGGAGCAGCAAGGCTTTAAGAAATACACCCCCACACACACC
>VYXH01008681.1:284863-301465 GCA_013397275.1 Burhinus bistriatus | reverse complement strand
CAGTAGATAACTTGAGTGCGAATATTTGCATGCCAGTGTATCTCTGCAAAAAAAATAATTCTACCCTAAATGCATTTCTTGTAGTCAGGGTAACTATTTGTGGGGTGTGTGTATTTGTAAGGGGGCTTGGACCCATTGTTTTTAAGTCTCGTTATTCATACATATAATAATACATATTCATATATATAATTAATACATACATATTTCATATGTAACAATTTTTGTTTTGTTTTTTTTTTTTAATTTCGGTGGGAGACAGGAAACTTGGGAAACGGGACCAATATGCTCCCAACATCTACCTGCCCAAATAACTTTCAAATCCGTCCGTTTCAGCCGGGCTCCACAGCAGCATATGATGCAGTTGAGCTTCCATAAGCTTTTATAAGCAACAGCTTGATAGAGGGGAAAAACACAGTCCAAATTATTCTCTTGTTGGGAGGGAGGCTGAAGTATGAAGCTCAGTGGCTGTAAGCTGGTTTTAGCCAGCTGTCTGACCATCCGTATATTTGGAGCAAGGAAGCAAACCTTTGTCCCCCTTAGCAAGCAGCTGTGTCTGTAAGGGGAATTGTTTGGTTCCACGTATCCAGTGTTTACAGGATTTATATTTTGGGGGGACTAGCTGTGGTCTGATTTTATGGACCGAATTCTCATTGGGACCACATCTCTCTATTCAGTATGATCCAAAATAGATCCAGTTTGTGTACCTTGCTCTCTGAAGTGACCCAAAGCACAGTAGGTGAGGATGGGTGGAAGGATCGCTTCAAAAATGTGCTCCTGATCTGGGCTTACGCACTGGTTTAGGTACACCAGCCTTTTGCCACTCTTGAGGAATATGGGAAAGGGAAGAGGTTTGGGGAACTTTGGAGCAAAAGGAACTAGATGTGTTGCTGTTGTCACGAAGTGTATTTGGGGATGTTAAGAAGGGAACAGGAGGTGAGGTTACTGTGGTATAATGGCATGGATGGGGACAATATGCAGAAAGAGGACATGTGTCTTTACGCAATGAGGCTTCAGTAAATTTTTTTCTCCCTCAAGGAATTGCCATTCAAATTTTCATGCCATCACTTGAGGCAAAAATTATTTATTTATTTTTAAAGAGGCATAATCATATACTGGAATACTGATACCTTTGTGCTATTTGTCTAAACTCCCTTTAGCAGAGAGCAATATGTGCTTCTAAAGCATTTTTCAAAGTGTTCTAAAGTAGATAAAAGATGAGACAAATCCACCCTGGCTTCCAGTGTCATGGGTAAAGGTATAAAGCTTTAGCAACGGATCATTTTAATTTTGTTTTTGAAGTAGGCTGTTTGCTGTGTGATGTTGACTGTAGTTATCAATCGCTTTTGCTAATCTACTTAGAGGATGTTTTTCAAATTTAGATTTTTGTCTTGCACTGTAAATCATTTGCCCTGTGAAAAATACCTGAGATTTAGCAAAATCTTAGCTTGTTCGTGCCCTACAAGTTAATGGCAATTGCTGATCTTTGAGTTTTGATTCTTTTGAGCTTTTAAGTATTTTGTGTTACGCAAGGGACATTTGAATTAATTCATTGCATCGGCTCTTAATTAGTCCGTGGTGGTATTTTATGATGTGATCGGATGGATTCTATGTCCCTAAATTAAATGGGAACAGAATTGAGCTCATCATGATTTGAGACTGCTCAGGACTAACATAGGTTTATGTGGAACTGTTACTTTGGTGGTGTTTAACTGAAACTGTATAATCCTGCTGGCAGGAGAGAGGAGTACCCAGTTTCCATTTGATTTCTTTGAAGTGTAATGTTGATTAATATATTACTCAAAGCAGGAAACATGAGCTGCAGGTAGAAAACGTAGTCAACTGTGGTTATGTGTGAAACTAGACATCCTTAATTTAGTTGAGATGGATCACTCATTGAGAAACTCAGTTAAAGAAACTGCTTTCTAGCCTGTGCTGGCCCACAATGCGGTAAGAGCTTCAGGAGCTCAAAATACTTACCATTTTTTTCCCCCTTTTTAAACAGGCACTACTTTGCACTGCCCACTAATCCTGGTGAGCAGTTCTTTATGTTTTGCACGCTTGCTGCTTGGCTGATCACTAAAGCGGGACATCCCTTTGAACAGCCACAAGAATATGATGATCCCAATGCAATAATATCAAAAGTACTCTCAGAACTGCGATCGTTTGTAAGTGTTGAACATGCTGTTTTCCCAAGTGTATTTCAAGCACATGCGTCACCTTCAGAAATAATAGTAATGACATGCTTTCTCTGCTGTCTGATTACATTCCCAAGGACTGGACAGACTTTTCCTATCTATAAGCTTGTACTATGTTAATTAGTTAACTGGGAGTTAATACTGTGTGTACCTACTTGCTAACTTTTTGGCACTACAAAAATGGTCTTACAGTATTCTATATGATTCCAATTACTTTTGTTCCACAATCTGTAAAATGTATTACATCAGGCTTACTTCTTATAGTGTCACGTATGTTGCTCATTTATAGTAGTATAATTTACAAAGATTTTGTCTCAAAAGTTTACACAGTGCTTGTGATCCTGCTCCTGCCAAAGTCAGTAGTATAATTCATAGTGAAGGAAATGGTTTAGAATTGTGTCATGTTTTCTTTTTTTTGTTGTTTTCTTTTTTTTGTTGTTGAGGGGTAAGTTTGCCTAAACTTCCACGAATTATTGGAATTTTTTTCCATATTAATGCCCCCACTCGCCCCCTACACCCCCCACCCCCTGCCTGAATGTCAGAAGAGCGTATCAACTTATGGGAAGTATGATCTTATGAAAGATTATACTGTGGTACAGCTGTGAATGACGTTAAGAACACTGTTCTCTAAAGGAGTTACTTGATAAAAAACCAAAGATATTTATCCTGTAGGATAGCAGTAAATAAAAATAAAATATTTTATAAATAAAATCTGGAGCAAACAAGGCAATGTTGAAAAGCTTGTTGTTAAGTCTCAGTATCTGAGCTCCTCTGTAGCTGTTCTTGCCTTGCCAGCATGTCACTTCTGTGCTTGACCATCTAGCTCCCTTGTGGCCTCTGACTCTTCTGCGCCCTGGGAGTATCCTCTTACCAGGTGCTTTAAGATTTCTACACTGCTCCTGTTCCTTGGGTTGTTCTGTTTTCCATTCTGTTGCCTGACTGGAGCTGCATAGGGGAAGACTATGAATTAACATTGGTAAAATCTTCATACACAATGGACACTTTGGTTTCAGCATAGTAAATCTTGTTACCTCCCTGAGAGGAAACTTGATTGATGGGTAGCCATTAGTAAACGGTATACCTCTTTATTTTAGGGAAGGCCTGTGGATTTTCCTCCCTCAAAATTAAAGGCAGGTTGTGGAGAGCAAGCATGCTATGTTCTTGATTGTTTAGCTGAAGAGGCCTTGAAGTACACTGGCTTTAGCTGGAAAAGGTATAGTACACTTTTAACCATCCTCCCTTATGCATTGTTTTCCAGCAAACAAATGTAAGTTGTAATTGTAAAGACAAAATACAGTAATTGCCAAAAATGTTTTACTTGATGTTTCATGAGATGCAAAATTCAACTAAGGTTGAAGCAGTGAGACAAACTAATTCCTAATGCAATTTCATGCAATTTAGTCTGTTACCAGCAAGGATGAGTTTGGGCCATTAATTAACTTAGCTAATTAATAAAGATTTGACTGATGACCTTTTTTGGGGCATTTTCCTATGCATAACTGCTTGTTAATCTGACAGTTGAGTCGAAACATATTAATATTCTTTTAGGTCCTTTCAGTCAATCTTGACCTCTTCAGTTGGAGGTATGCACAGTATGTGATCATGTTAGAAGTATGCTACAGTAACTTCGAATATTTAATCTGAAGGAAATCTTAGGAGAAATTAGATGACAGATAATTTCAAGAATATGAAAATTTGTTTAAAAGTGCTCTTTATTTCATTCCTTCCCTCTGATGAGTTTTGAAATGGGTATAGTGAAGTAATTTCTACCTTGGAAATATTCTACTGTTACCTTTATTTAGTACACAAATTCCACTGTAAACCAAAAATGAGTCAGTCGTTATTTGCACTTAATTTTTAGGAGGTTAGACCAAAACAGAAAATTACTCAAAATTTACTCCCCAGGTGTCTTTGCAGTATGAATGTACTGTATTGCTTGGCATAATAACTAACCCTCACTTTTAAGACAGTCCAAGATAAAAAAAGACTTTTAAGGCTGAGGGTTAATTTTATTTGTTTAAGTGTGTGAGACACTATCTAGTTGTATTCCACGTCATGCGTACTTCTCAGGAACTGTTTTGTTTGCGTAGGAACAATTTCCGAGGTATTTCCAATTTACTGTGTTTAAAAACTGTGCTATTGTTTGTACTAATTTCAGGCCAGCATATCCAACAGAAGAGCTAGAAGAAGAAGAAATAACAGAAGATGATGCAGAATTAATGCTTAATAAACTGGAAGAGGATGTTACGGTAGGTTTACCTAACTGGGTTTGGTTATGTAAGTATTAGCTACGAGGAAATTTTTCTCGCTGTTCATTCCGTTTGGCTTTGTTTAAGAAATCTTTTCTGCCTTTTTTTCCTGCATCTCCTTTCCTGTAGAGTTTCGGTTCTTTGTAGAGTTTTTTGTTTCCTTTCAGATAAGGTTGTTAACTGTTCGGGACAGAACTTATGTACTTATGTGCATTTATAGTTAATGTAAAGTGAAGTGGAATTTAACCATACTTTAAAATTGCATACATTCAGAATTGTTTGTTTTCTGCTGATACAAGGTGCTGATATTAAACGAAACTTCAATCTCTGTTTATGGTATTGGCTAATACTTGGTTAAAATTTGCCCAGCGCTTAATTAATAGAGTGCTCAGTATTGTAACTCAGATTTCACTGCAAATAGGAAACAGTAACTTTGGTACTTAGCTGATCTTAAGATTTGGGAACAGGGTAGATGGAAAAGAACAACTGGAAACCACTCATTTGTTTAAAAACACCAGCAAAGACCTAAATAAAGGTTGCAGAATAGTTTCTGTAGAGAAAGGTCATGGCAGCTGATCGCTATATATTCCATAAATGAAATGGTAATATCCAGTCATCCATTCTGACTGCAGAATCAGTCTTTCTGCTTTGAAATACCTTTTACCAACAAGATGGCAATGTTTGAGGATGGACTGTTTTATTTATTTCTGCTTTTTAACTATAATAATTACTGTGAAGGTGTTGTATCTATGAAACAGCCCATGAAATACATCTGTAAGTTCAAATATGCTTTTAGGACTTACTGATGGATAGATGTTGAACAGAAGTTGTTTCTTGCTGATTGACTTTCTCAGAAGATTATTTTTGAGAGTTGGAGTCTTGCTGTTATCTGATACCATAATGTTGCCACAAGACACTGTCATTTTCACAGGCCTCTGTCAGTCTCCTCAAAGTGAGTCTTTTTACTGCTGACTTACGATTTTTCTGGAGAGGGAAGTTACCTGAAGACAATGTGAAAATTACAAAAAGAAGTTAGTTTCACATCTGATTTCTCCAAAAGCTGATGATTCTGTGCAAAATAAGTGTAGATCAAAACCAAAATATTGAAAGCTATGAACCTGGAAGTGTTCACTTGCTGGGTCAGTTAATTACTTGAGGACAAAACAATTTTCTGGAGTGTTAAGGCCCAGCAATACTGAATAGAAAATGTCACAACTGTCCCATTTTCATTTTCATGTTTTTCAAGTGCTTGGGAAAAATTAAAGGTCATGAAAGTTTGAAATAGAGTGCCAGTAATGTTGTCATACGGTTCTGATCATAGTCCCGATTTATACACCATGATAGTCCACATGAATATAACAATCTAAGAATTTACGTCTCTTCTTCCTCTTCTCCCAGTTTTCCTAAGTATCGCATTATTTTTCTCATTTTTATTAGCCAAGAAAAATTCCAAACTTTTATTCTTAAATTTCATACAATATGCAAATATTGTGATGTGGATGCCTGCTTGCATATTTACCAGCTTTGAAGTCTCCACATAAAAAGTCTTGAATAATAAGATACATTCTGTATTGCATGTTTGACCAGCCTCAGAAGTGTAAGCTGTTGGCTAAAAGCTTTAACTATGAAAACGGTCAGCTGTCTGCTCTTTTCTGTGTCTCGTTAAGCTCTAAGCTGTTAAATTGGAAAGTGGGGAGGAAACAGTTAAATAAAGCACAGTTGAAACCCTTCCAAGAACCTCTGGATTTGCTCTCGGGTCGTATCTGAGGCCATGATTTTCACAACTAATGTGTTTTATTAGCCCTTCTGAGTTGTGTGTGAATAAAACCATTGAGCTAGGCTTATTCCAAGTGGGTAACCACTTCTTTAGAGCCCGTAACGGTTCTACAGGGATTAACTATATGCTGATGTAAATATTTTTTTCCCCAGTCCATTGTTGATGCCAGTATATTGATATGTCTCGTATGTATTAGCTGTATCCATAATTGAATTTAGCAGTATTTCCAGTAGTTAAGTTCTAATGATGAGGTTCATTGATTGTTGTTCTAGTTTTGATTCTTCTGAATAAAATCGATGAGGCAGACAGAGACAAGTCTTGTTGTCATGGTAGTGTTGTAGTATGTTCTTCTAAGTGCTGTACAAATATATGTTGTCCATTTAGCAAAAAGGTAGTCTCAATCTAGTCACCATAAATTCAGGGGACTAGGGGCCAAACATGCCAGAATAAAATAAAGTGGTCCCTGTTAGTTAAAAGCTAGGTAAGGTACAGGAATAAGCTCCCAGGTTTTCACTGACTCTTGAAGGGTTCTACACGAAGACCTTTGTTATTGCAGCATTCATGATTTGTCTGGAAAGGAGGTGAATGATGAAATTTGACTTTGGTGGAAAAGATGATGGCTAACAGAAGAGCCACAGAAGGACAAGGTGTATAAGGGTGAAGTTTATGGGTGATAAAATGGCAGGTGACATTCAGTATAGATAAATGGAGGGTAATGTATGGCAAAAGCATCTTTGACTTATGCAGTTGATGGGCTCTGAGCTGATCATGATCACTGAGGAGTGCAATTTTGAGACTATGCACTGGGCTGACGGTTTTATAGAATTATCAGTGCATAGTGTCATGGGCAAGAAAACAAATCGATCGCCTCAATTTGAATTCTATCATTCTGCATGCTTTTAAAATGCGGCATCGTTCTGCAGCTCCAAATCTGTAGTGCTAACAACATCTTGAAAACTGTGTACAGATCTGGGTGTGGTTTGTTTTTTGTTTTGGTTTTATTTTTAATGCAAAGCTTTTAGGAAATTACAGTTACCATACTACTATTGATAATGGCCTGTTTGATGTGAGAGGGCTTAGGTTTTGGGTTTTTTTTGTTGGTTGGTTGGTTTAGTTTTTAAATACTGTGGCACCCTGAGGGAAATGTGGGGTAGCTTTCATCTTTCAGCTTGTCCCAGATACCGTGTCTCCTCGTAAGATTTTAAGTAAATACAAGCTCCATTAACATAAACGCTCCATGTCAGAAATTTGGAATTTAATACTTCTTATCCTGTGCTCCTGCAAAATAAAATTATGGAATAAGATTACACAGTACTTACTGAAGTCTTACTTTGCAACTTTCCTTAAGGAAGAAGAGTCAGACAATGAAGAAAATTTTATTGACCTCAATGTTCTAAAGGCACAGACGTACAGATCAGTAAGTTGTTGGCCATCAGTCTTCTCTTGAGAGATTTTTACATCTGTAAAAGCAATCTATTTCTGTTGGATTTAAGTGTGAAAGTCTTTATATAGTCTAAACTTGAAAAAACATTCCAACTGAAATGAATCAGCTCATTTTAAAAGAAAAATGTACATCCAGTTTCTAAAATGTTATCACTGTAAGGTTGCTGGAAACATCTGCAAGAAATTTTTGCAGACACTTTTAGGGAAACATGGTATTAGTTTCTTGAATGTATTTTAATTTTTTCCCCTTGCTATTTCTGGAATGTATTATAATTTCTTAATTTATATATTTTATTCTTGTCAATTCTAAATATGATGAGAAGATGTATTTATTTTAATTCCTAGTCTTTATGAATTCAAAGAAAGCCATTAAAGAATCTGTTATAACTGTAGTCCAGATCATTCTGCATATAAGTTTTTTCCTGACTGTGAACATTGTAAGCCACTGTAACATGATTTTTAACAGTTCTCACTGTGCATAGTGATGAGATTTTGTGATTTTTACACAGGACATGAATGAGACTGCAAAGCAAGAAGAGATTTTACAGTCTACAACAGATGCAGCAGAGTGGAATCTGGAAGTGGAACGTGTGCTTCCACAGCTGAAAGTTACAGTCAGGACTGACAATAAGGTATGCCAGAATGGTTTTGCATGTGTACACATGGTGATTAAAGTCTGATTTCAGTGTTGTTTGCTTTCAATTTAGAACTATTTTTCTTTTGTCATGCCAAGAATTGTGAATAATGGGCTTTCCAACGCTATCTTGTCTGAATCTTTGTCACTTACTTTGACCCTAGAAGCAATAATTTTCAGTAGGTTGGGGTTTTTTTTTTCCAATATTATATAATTTTTTCTGCTACTTACAAGGCACCTTATTTCCACATATTTGTTTTCATATATTTATTGAGTAAAAACATCTTAAATCATTAAACATTTCCAATGTATTCATACTTCTGAAAAATTATACCCTCAGTTTAGCAGCTATTAAACCGTCTTCCTGGAAGAGAGCTGAGGAACTTCTTATCTTTCAGCTGTTCAATTTGTCAACCACATGAAAGGTTGTTTGCATGGAATTAATCTTGCTGAACTTTAAATGGCAATAAAGTAGGTCTGTACCTCAGATCTAGTCATCATGGGCCCTCCTTACATTTAGCAAAACGAAGTGAGTACTTTTTCGACTAATTTTACTTGCCTATCCAGATAACTACCTTAAGATGAAATTCATCATTTCTTAGACATGAGTATTTCTCTCCATAATCTATTCCAAGGAGTCTAGAATGAGCAGCTTAGAAGCAGACATCTATCTTTGGCAAGTCAAAGTCCAAACCTAGGACCTATTCCTGGCATTGCCATAAACATTCTTTCTAGGAGCTTGTATAGCACACACAGATCAGTTCAGTACTGAAATTGCTCATTTGTTGTGACCCAGCTAGTTGGGATGTTGGAGCAATCTGTAGCAGTGATACAGAATTCAATGAAAGATAATTATCTTGCCAAAAATAGGCTAAGCTCTCAACTATCTGTTAAATTGCTTGCCTGTCTTATGCTGCATTCTTCTATGTGAAGAATTGCCTGGTTTGAGCCACCTTTCTCTGATCCTCGGCAAGCCCATCTGTTACAGAGAACATCACGCTTGATTCTCACACTAAGAAAACTTAATAAAGACATATGTGTAAAATTAAAGCCACTGTAAGAACTGAGGTTTACTACCTTCCAGTTTAATGCACCATCTCTTGGCTTTAAGGAATATGTCAAAATGAATATGAAAAGAACGTTCTTCTTTATCTAGCTTCTGTGCTATCATGCTTTCAGAAATAACTGGACAGAAGTGTTTGGTGTTTTTTTTATTCTACAAGCAAAGCATCATGTTCTGTTTCCTACATGGTGTGCATATACATAGTACCAGGATAGGGTTAATGGTTTAATCAATGGCATTAGAAACTAGAACTTATTTGTAAAGTCCTGGGCAGGGGTGGGAGGTGTGTGTGGGGTGTTGTTATTTAAACTCCAAAGTTTGACAAATTGGGAACAATTGTCACCAGACCAACAAAAGACCTTGAGTCTGCTGCAAACTTAAAACCCAACATAACAACATAAGCACATTTTCCCTGCTAGCTTTTTTTTCATTCAGGAAGGTAATAACGGGCAGCAGCACAATTGTAGACAGCGGGTGAACCTCATGGGCTGAGCAGCTGTTGCAGGTGCTTGGCTGTGCTCTTCTGAGAGAGTGAGACAGAAGCACCAGTCCGTTGGTAGTTATGCGCATGTCCTATGCAGGGGGATAGCTTCACTGCAAATCAGTGGCGCTGCCTGCGATTGAGGGATGGCTCCTGTTTAAGTATGCAGCTGTTTTACGCCAGGATTTGTTTTATACCTCTTATGAGACATTATAAGTGGCTGTATGCTCCAGGAGCTCTGAGATTGGGAATTCCTCTTGCTCAGGTGCTGCAGCCCAGCCCTGTGTGCCTGTGGACCTGTGGGTCCCCATCCCAGACTGGTGGATGCAGCTGCTGCTTTCTTCTTGTTTGCAGGTTCAGAAGCATGTATCACACAGACACGCAGAGGACCCTGGCATGGCCAGCTACACAAACTGCCATAAACAAGGCCCCGTCTTCAACAGCACTTGTAGGACTCCCATAAAATATAGGTATAGACAGCCAGGCCCCCTTCGTCCTCTTCAGCTAATTAAGATTGAAGTTCAGTAGTGAAAGCACACACTGCCTTCTCTCTATATTCACAAGCGCATGCACATTCGTGGACCCCCTCAACTATCAGTGTGGTCTTTCTGTCTGTCTGATACCCCTGCCTGGATCCTGGGCCCTCTTTACTGTTTCCCTGCTCTTCTGCTTGCTGGCTAGTGCAGCTTGATGCTTGCCAGCAAACAGGTGCGCACACTCACACGCTTGCCTTAAGAGCACTGTACATTTGTGGGTCTCCTCCATACCAGCATATACCTTCTGCCTGCCTCATATCCAGGGCTTCAACAGCTAGTTCAGTTTTTAAGTCTGCTATTGAATTTTACAAGTGCACAGCATGTTTAAGGAAGATGCAAACACTTGTCTGTCCCCACCCAAGCAGCACGGGCTTGTGACCCACCGTCTCACTCCAGCTGCTGACACCGAGCCCCTCACTTGCTTTACTCACACTGGTCCTTCCCAGTAGCTGGATTTTGGGATACACACCAGTCCTGCCTTGGTGACTGAGACCCTCACCTGCTTCTGTGGCTGGTACTGAGACACCCGCTCTCTCCGGCTGCAGACACCACCGGCTTGGGACACTTGCAGCCGTGGCCTGATTCCAGTTTCTGGCCTTTTATCCCCTCTCAGCAGCAGCTGGCACTTAGTCCTTGATGCACATGTACACACATGGGATAGAGAGTGAGATTGCACAGAAAGATAATTAACAAAGTATTTAATAAGAAGGTAGGATGGTCTACAGTGATCAGGCACGGGGCTCTGTCAGACAAGTGGACTGACTGGCAACAGTTTACACACAACCAGCCCCTCTTATACCCCTCTCTGTTCCCCACTTTGTTCCTCCCTATTCCCCTTCCCCTGCACATTGCTTAATCAGTTTGCGTAGCTGCATCAATCCTCTTTGCGAATATCCAGAACCCTCAGGTTTGCATTCTTACCCGTTGCAATAGCCAGGTTCACCTTCTATGAAGTGATCCTTGCAGTTTCTTCATAGGCCATCAGTTAGTGTGACTGAAGAGCTTTGTTTCTTGTCCTTGTCTCCCTTAGTGTTTGTATGACAGGTCTGCGTCTCCGTAGATTCCCCACCCACCCCCTTTTTCCTTATCATCCCATTTTGACAAGGTTCTCTATCAGATAATTGTACTGATATAAACATTCTCACGCTCCACATGCCCTGATCCATTAGTGTAACTAGCCAGGTTTGTTTCTTGTTACTGCCTCCACTATTGTTTGTCGGTCAGGTTTGTGCCTCGCTGTGTTTTGCTTAGCATCCTTTTTGACAAGGTCCTTGATCAGATAATCATACTGAAGCAAACACCATCACCTTCCACATATCCTTACAGTACCGATTTTACAAGAAAGTCTCCTAAGGTTTGATGTCAAGTGATAAAGATTTATTAACATCACTTTTTTTTTTTTTAACACCTAGACCAGTACAGTGCCAAAAGCTTAAAATATTTTTTAGCATGTTCAGAAACACAATACTGAAATAGCAGTAAGTATGCAGTGCTGCTGCTCTGCTTTGTTTTGAACTCACAGTCTGTGTGCAGCTGTGCCTTGGGTCTGGGAGATGTAAGAAGTTTGCATTGATAAGGAAAAATTTGTGATAAAGCTTGGGAACTAGAATTGATTTCTAAGTAAAAGATGCCTACCTATTCAAGTTAGAACAGCACCTTTCCTCATCCCCCATCCCTGAGTCCATGTATGTTTCCTATGATCTAGAAGCTGCAAATAATTTCCCCCCTTCTGATTTTGTCCCACTATCAAAAACAAGTTTAGATATTTCTGCCTCTTTCAATTCTTTCCATTGTTCTCCTGGAAATAGTAAGGGCTAAGTAGAAACTTAAGATCTGATAGTCTGGAACTGGTAGGTGTTGGGCATTTGAAGCACTCATTTTGTCCAAGAATAAGCTGAGCCTAGTGCAGCTATAATCAGTATTTTCAGTATTTGTGCCCAGAGTGGTTTCCAGCAGAGATAGTTCCATGAAGATCAAACGGGCTCTAAAAAGCATAGCTACTGTGGTGTCAGTGAGGATGTCAGTGTTTGTTTATGGATCTGAGTGTCACATGTGACATTTAGGAGTTATAAATTGTGTCACATTAAGCTATTGCCTCTGGATATGAACATGGCAGTGGCAGAATGATACACGGTAATAGTATAAAAGAGAACTGACCCTGCCTTACGTACCAGCAAGTAACCAGGGAAAGATAAAAGTTGTACTTACCTATGTTTCACTTTATGGCATTTTTTTTAGGATTGGAGAATTCATGTAGATCAAATGCATCAACATAAGGATGGAATTGAATCTTCTTTGAAAGAAACTAGGGTATGTCTTGTATGTACAGAATATTTCACTGATCTGTCAGCATTTTTATTTTCTCTTTTATTTGATATATGTTATGAACTAAGTTGATGTTTTTTTCTTCATTTTATTTGTGCTAATGCTGTAAAACTAAAAAGGGAAACATACAATAATGATGATTGAGGACAGTGGGACTGGCAAAATATCTTATGGGAAAGAGTATATGTGAGGATTAACAGAGATATTAGGGTTCATTAATGTATGCATTACCATAAATACATCCTGACTAGAGAGGGCAAAATAGAATAATACAATCTGAAAATAAGTGCTGCTAAAAACCCCCAAATACTGTCAAATACTGTCGCTGGAGTAACTTGCTGACATGGACATTTGTAATGGCCCTCAGGGGGAGAATGATGGAATCAGTAAAGTTTAAAATACGTGTTTTGGAGGTGGGCAAACCAGAACACATTAGGAATAATTTTTTGTTGGCCAAACACAGCATTTCTATACTATTTTTCTCTCTCACTTGTAGGCTTCCATATCCTTTCTTAATTACAGCACCATTTTAGTATGTTTTAATACTCTTTGCATATACTGTCTGTATACTGTCAACCCACAGAATATGATTTTCTAGGGTTACCTTGACAAACTCCATAATGAAATCAGCAGAACATTGGAAAAGATCAATAGCAGGGAAAAGTACATCAACAATCAGTTGGAGCACTTGGTTCAAGAGTACCGTTCAGCACAAGCCTTGCTGAGTGAGGTAATGCACTGATCTTTTGTTGTTGCCTTCTCTAATATTAACTTGCTATTAAGTGAGGGTGAAGGCAAAGAAGACTCGGAGGAGCTATCTGTGAATTCTGCTGTTGGATATGAAGCAGTGGAAATGTTGATTGGCTGTCAAATTACATAGTTTTTAAGCTAAACTAGCTATTTTTATTCAACTGTTCTACAGGGGAAAGTAAATGTTTTTTGTCTGACTATCATGTAAATCTGTTGCGAATATTGAGCAGTTAGTAAATTGCTAGTTCTGCTTTCCCAGTGAAGTTCAGACATCTGTGATGAGCGGAAAAGCTACAGTCTCAGTCCAGCACTCATCTCGTATATTGAATACTCATGCTAACATGCACAAAACACTCTGATTACTACTTTTACTTCATTTAGTTTTTATGCCAATAGAGTGCTGTTTGAGAAGCTTTTTGATCCCCTAGTTAGGAGGCCTGTATGAGCTGCTATTTGGCTAGCCCTCCTATTTGTGGGCATGACATTAAAATAAGATTAACAGGATTCGACCTCTGTGCTTTCTGTTTATCTTACTATCAAAACTTCAAGAAACTTCAAGATAGTAATTTACTGTTGACGAAGAAATATTCTGGGTTTCAAGATTCTATTCTATCTGAATTCTGGCAAATTTTCTTTATTTTTTAACCTCATGTAAATGATTAGAAAACATACTTCTTATTGTATACATATTAGGGCTATTACCGTTTTTAAAACTGCTTTAAATTTTTGAATTATAGTCTTTACAGGGGCTGATGTTTCAAGCCTGTCCTCATATGTGTAGTGCCGTAAACATAATTGGGACTTTGTGGGAGAGTTTCTGGAACTGGGACATGTGAGAGCAAGTTTTGGTGTTCTCTCTGAGCTATCTGCATCCTTCTCTTTAGCTGTGTCATTACAGCAAAAAACATGTTTCTTTCCAGGCTAAAGAGAAGTACCAGGAGGGGAGTGGCGGAGTAACTGAAAGGATTAGAGTGCTTTCTGAGGTAACACACATCTTCCAATAATTTCTTTTGCTTATTTTAAAACAATACTCAGAGAGTTGGCATTTAGTGTTTGTGACTTTATGAACCCAGTTCTTTCTGATTTGTTCTCACGTTAAAGATTAATCTGTTTGTTTAGCAGAGGCGATCTAGTCCAGTCCCCTAAATTTTAAACCCAGGCTGCCATTAATTTTTAACTTGTGAATTTGGGCAAACTATTGTGAGCTCTTAATTTCCTCAATTTGTAAAAGAGGGTAAATGTTCTGTATTTTATAACCTGTGTCCTAGAATTATCGAGGACTAATCAAATTACGTCCATAAATTCTTTGGAAGAAGAAAAGCTTAACTCTTATTTTTAGTTAAAATTAAAAATTACCAAGCACTTAAAAACATTATTTGACTAAATAGTAACTTCCCATACCAGTCAAATTATACCTAATTTAGGTTAATACCTAAAACTGTTTTTCTGTGTTTTGTGGCTTTTTGTTTTTAAAGAAAAAAAAAAATCAGCACTCTGACAAATTTAAAGAAAAAATCCCCTGAATCCTGACTGCTTCAGTATATTGAGTGTTTCATGGCATTTCATTTAGAATTACTGCCTGGTTTCCAAATTTTTCAACCTTTTGTCCAATTCAGAAATTTTTTTTAACTCGTCTGTCGTTTGGGTTTGAAAAACCCACTTTATTTATTAGATGATAAAGTGTCTGGAATAGCCACATAATATAGATCACACCGTAAGAATGTGCTGGAAATTGTAAAACAGGTTTGAGACTTTTTAGAATAGAATAGTTCAGTTGGAAGGGACCAGAACTATCATCTCATCCAACTGCAGCAGGTAATAAACACAACAGTTTAACAAGAGTTCTCTAGCAAAGATTTTGAGTGTATGGATTCTGCAGAATTAAAGCTTCTTTCTATTTCACTCTCAAGGAAGTAAGTTTAAAAAAGAGAGTACTTTACGATGAATTCAGATTTATAATGTGCTTGTGCTTTGGAAACTGTTGGCTGATTAGTAATGATTAATATGTTACCAGTTGGCAGCCTTCAAACTATGTAGATGCAGTGGTGCATATCTGAGATGAACGACACATTGGATATTACTACTGATGTGCTTTCAGGCATGCAATCAAATCTCAGCCCACTTGGCAACACCAGTACCACTGTAGGTATGCAATAACAATGCAGCAGTGTTTCTTTTTTGTTAATGAAAAGGCTTATTGACGCCTTAATGAAGGGCCATTTTTATATTATAGACAAAAATACTAAATTATTGCCTAGACTGTACCTTAGAATCATGTCTTCACTTTTTCTTCATTGTCTACAAAGGCAAACTGATCGATAGTCAGTGCTGAAATGCAATTTTATTCTTCATACATGCGTTTTACATACCCATACCCGTGCCAGTGCCGGCAGGCTTGACTGCTGCACCATCTTTTGCTGCAGTGCTTTTTCTCAGGTTTCCACTGTCATCTGCTGAAGTCCTGACACTTCCAGAAGGGCAGCTGGCATAGTCATTTGGTGAATCGTGGTCTGCGGGGACATTGGTTCCTATCTTCTGTCCAGCATCATACTGCAACATTTACACTGTTGTTTTTATTGGTTTGGGATGCACAGATTCTCCGTAACACTGTGCTGTTTGGCCAACTTATTACTCTTTTTCCTGTAATTTTTTACAACATTAATTTACTTAAATTAAAATTTTCTTAATGTTTGAAAAAAATTGTTCCTCCATATACAACAGCTGAGCCAGATTAGTTCATTTTTTTTAAGTAATGCAGTTATTCAGCAGAGAATTTTTTGTTTTCTTTTTTTAACTTGACATTCATGTGGTTTAATTAAGAAAAAAAAATATATTTTAAGATTACAGAAGTATTAGAGAGAGTAAAGCAGGAAACGGAGGAGAAAGGAAGCAGTATGACTGATGGTGGTAAGTATGTTTTTGCCTCAAATGAAACACCCTTTTCCTCAGTGACAGGTGCATAGTTTGTCCTTTATTAAAGAAAAATAGAACAAGACCAGAATGAGTAAGTAGTCTAAAATATCAATATTAAAATTTTAAAAGGTGTCTAAGAAAATCAGGAGTCTAAACCTCTTTGAAAAGGTTACATAAGTCTGCAGAAGGCAGAGATTCCAGGATTTCCCCCTTTGGTAAATTATTTATAAAATTTG
>VYXH01008681.1:272416-284761 GCA_013397275.1 Burhinus bistriatus | reverse complement strand
GGGGGGGGGCAGGGTGTCTCTGCTTTGAATAGTTATCAACTCACTGGAAGAAATTCACACATTACAGGTTCGAGCCCTTTTACTCTGAAATAGTTACTGGCAGTAGCTGTTAGCTTCCCTGACTAAGGCTGGCTGGAGTTAGTGAAAAAAATCATTTTGGTGTTCTGATGTTTGGACTTTTTTTAATATTTAAAACTACATACCTATTTGAATTAGTTTGTCTCAGACTCGGGATTTGGTTGTTTGAGATTTTTGCTGATAAATGTATTCTGTTGCGAATGTATAAGGAGTATGAATACAGAAATAAATTGATGCATGTTACAGTAGGGCTAAATATGCAAGCTGTATCCGTATTTAACTGTAACCATTACAGCTAATTTGCTCAAGTAGTTGTAAGTGTTACTGTTTAAGGAAATTTTGTGCACCCTTGCTTCACTGTGAAGGAGCTACTCACCTGCCTCGCGACACCTTTTCTGTATTATGGCATGGCCAAGGGTCAGGATGAAATCTAGAGCCTGGAATCATAAGGATCAATATGATGCAGCAGCAGCATCCCTAGGGTGACATTAGTGGGAGGTGAGGGATTAGAAACAAAGTATGGAGCACAAAACATTTTAATAGCTTTTCACACATAAGATGACCTCCTGCTGAAGGTGTCTTCAGTTTTCTACCAAACCCCAAGTCAGGTATCAGGATGAGGCTTTCAGCTGAGCAAAACACATCATTGACAAACCTGTCTTAATGTTGATGCACATCTTTATGCAGATCTTCGATGTCAAGAAGACAGGAAAATTGTCATCGCCTGTTTCTATCTTTAAAGTGTGTTGCATATTAAAAGTTATGTATCAGTACAGTCATGTCTTTAGAGTAGAACGCCCTTTTGTTCATTCAGCTCTCTGATTTTAAGGAGTGAATTACAGGAAATAATGCTTTTGTGTTAAGTAGCTGACAGAGTTGCACTGTTTATCTTTTTTTTGAACAGCTCCTCTAGTGAAGATTAAACAGGCCTTAACAAAACTGAAGCAAGAAACCATTCAGATGGACATACAAATTGGTGTAATGGAACACACATTACTCCAGTCAAAGCTGAAAGAGAAATCCAATATGACTACAGATATGCATGCAACAATGATTTCAGAAGCCACAGGAGGTGCCTATTAAAATTGTTTGGAGCTGACTTG
Organism: Burhinus bistriatus; assembly: GCA_013397275.1. Classification (NCBI taxonomy): domain Eukaryota; kingdom Metazoa; phylum Chordata; class Aves; order Charadriiformes; family Burhinidae; genus Burhinus; species Burhinus bistriatus. The sequence continues at coordinate 283,580 of VYXH01008681.1, read as the reverse complement.
GTTTGCCCAAAATAGAGTTCCATTTGCTTTTTTGTTAGTTCAGAGTTTTCCTTTTTGTTGGGAGAGGGGGACCTTTCGTTTTTCTTGTTTTTAACAAGATGCTTGTCATGCACTTCTAAGAAGTAACATGCACACTTTGGACTCTACATGGAGCCATGTTTAGGTTTGTGCTGTAAAGATTTACTGCAGATCCCCTCCCCAAATATACTAATAAATTCTTACTAATGAACATGTCTGTACTTCATTGGAGAATGTTACTTGGTGTGAAAGTCGATAGAATGATACTGACAGCCAGTAATCTTGATACTCTACAGTGCTGAAAGAAAATTGCTTGCAAAGGACTTGAAAAGAATTTAAAATGTCTATCATTGCCATTTACATACATTTAGCATAAAGTATTTAATTGATGATATTGAAATAATACAGCATTACCCATTCTAAAAGGCTGGGTCAAAACTCATACCAGCTGCAAGTAGAAGGAAATGGTTGCTTTGAATTGAAGTTTATGAATTAAGCAAAAAACTAATGTTTCAATAATATTGGCATGCTCCTAGGGCAGCCCTACACAAATTTGTGAATGGACAACCACCCTATTCCTCACTTCTTTTTTTTCTTTTTTTTTTTTTTTTTTTTTTGGTAGTACTCCGCTAGACAGACCGGTAACAGCAGCAATTATAACAAAATCTATGTAAGACGAAAGAATGTGGAAAGTACTGTTTGGAAATTACTGTTGGCTTTTTAATTTTTTTCCATGTGTCATCACTGTTTCAGAGTCACTTTATATTAAGCAATGGGTCAAATGCAGCTTTCATTTATAATATGTAGTAGAGCCCCGTGGACATAATTTGGATTATTCTTGTTTTCTGTTCTTGTGTCAGAACACCTAATTTTTATTTGGAAAACTGTTGCCAAATCTAGTTTTGTAATACAGAATGAGAATAAAAATGTAGGAGGAAGGGGTTCAAATACAATGGCAATGGGGAGTTCCCTTTGTCTTGGTAAATGTGTAGGTAGAGAGTGATTCTAGATGTTATTGGTAATGAAGAAGCATGGAACAAAGAAATAACCTTACTAAAGTACTAATACATCCTTTTGGTTACCATTGTTCTTAAGCCATGGACAATACCGGTACAATTCTAGTGATATTAAAATCTTCCCCTAACTTCTGGAGGCAACTTCATTCATCTTACAATTAATTTCTCTCACTTAAGGTGAGCAGTGTTTGGCAGAATCAGGGGATCAGTTCTGTGTCTGAAAGTCAAGACACTTGACACAGTTAGTACCATGAGCCAGTTTCTTAATTTCGTTGTGCTTCAGTATTTCATTTGTCAAAAAGAAAAAGCCCTAAACCCATCAGATTTTAATAAGTGAAAAGCTGTATGTAAATGTCAAAAATTACAATTTACCTGTGCAAGCAACTGTTGAAAATCTCTGAATCACACTGGAAATCAGTTTCCACCTTCTTTTGCTGCCTACCTCTATCCTCCCACATTCAGCTTAAATTAGAAAAGTTATTATTCATGTTCCCTTTGTTAGGTGGTGTTGCTACGGCATATTTACTTTAATGGTGGGTTTACTTCAACTTAAGATAAAGCAATCCCCTTCTGCATTGCCTGCAAAGCAGCTTACTGACGCTTTTGGATTACAACTGTTGTGCTGTATAAATGCTGTTTATGTAAATACTCTCCCCCCATAACTCCTCCTTCATGCTAATATAACAAACACAATTAATCAAAAACCTTCCCTTATGAATAGAGCCTCTTATTCTATTAGAAGTGAATCTGTTGAGACAAGCATGGCCAAAACCCCTCTAATGTGGTAGAAAAATCTCCAGAAGAAAAGCTAGGCTCCTTTATGCCAAAGTAATTCTAAACTAGTGTGCTAATTATATGTAATTAATCTATATTATTTTCCACAGTATTGTCTGAAACTGCATGAATCTAAGCAGGACACTTCTGTTGTTTTCTCAAGAGTGATACGTGGCCCTTAATTGTCATCTGGCAAAGAATGCCATTTGCCCATTTAGACACTTAAACCACCTGACCCTGCTTTGAAAGCAGCCTTACTGATCCAGCAAGGGGCCACACCACCTGCCTTAAAAGCATGAGGAGAGCAATGAGGTCTGTGACAAGCAGCCTGAAAGGCTGTTGTAAAAAAGCAATTATCTGTGTAATTATTCCACTGCTGGATCAGTGCAGGAAGCAGAAGCCACATTAAAATTAAATAACTTGATTCACATGATTTCATACACTGCTCATTATCTAATGCGATGTCAGAACTGAAGACCAGCAAAACAAAGGTGTCCCTAAGTTAGTAGGATGCACATGAAGCTGTGCTATGCTATAAAACAGTCTCTCTTCTTCTGAAGAATATTTGGGGCAGAAGGACTCTTCATAAGAGTTAACTTTTATATACAGCTCTCCTCTTCCAAGGTCTCTTAACATTTTCAGTCCTCTGAAATACATCAGCATGGAGGTACGATGCCACTGTTACGTGTCATCTAGAAGCCAAATTGAAGCTAGCTGTAGACAGATCCAGAAGTAGCACAGAGGGACAAACAAGGAGTTTCATAGGCTGAATCTGGTCAGAGAAGCCATGGGTTTTGTCCTTGCCATGAGGACTGCAATAGTTTAGTCTCACATGTGGCCTCAGGGAGAGCTGAGACTTGGCTCTTGGAAACATGTGGCTGAGGAAGGCTCAGCAGTAGCCAGCTCACTCTCCTGTATGTACTCCTTAAAGCTCCAGAAAAGGAACACGAGCAACATATTACTTCTTAGTGTTTCTGTAGCTCTGAAACCCCTCTGAACCTAGGCTAGGATCTAATGGATACAAGTGCCCTGTGAGGAACTGGAAATAGCCTTGTTGCTTGGTACCCTATTAGAGGTGCTGTTTACAGGCCATTTAGGATGTTTGAGAGTGATGTTACATGCATGACCGTCTTACTTTAACAAATATAATATTCCAATCCCCATTCTCTTCTAATGTCAGCAGACAGCACGATTTGCTGAATATTATGTGCTGTGCTGGTAGCAAGTGCAAAGTAAGGGCTGGATTTTTACCTCTTAATCCAATTCTCACATACAGAACCTTCTGCTGGAAATAGTGACTTAATATTAAAATGCAAGTGTTTAATAGTGGCTTTCAATCATATGCCAAGAATTCAGTATTTCATTAATGACAGAAGTTAATCATTTGAACTTGCATCACTGAGTGCTGTGCAGGAAGTTCACATGAATTTGAGAAACTGCTGTTACAAACAACTCCCAGATCCGGTCAAAATATTCTCACTCTTTTCTGCTGATGGCATTAAAGGCCTTCCCCTCTTCCCCCACCTAAAAGAGAGGAACTTCAGGGAAAATTCTTCCTTGAAAAGGAAAACGAATGCCCGCCTACTGTTAAACATTGCCACTTTTTTAGAGCACAGCTCTGCTGTGCACTATGACATACAAAAAAAATGACTGTATTGTTAATTGTAAATTACAGTAAGAGCAATTAAGTCATCTCTGCATGACCTATAAAAAAGACTAGGCATAAATGAAGAGCCTGTACGTGAACGTTTCCAGCTTCTGAGCTCTTTGAATTTTGCATCCAAATTTTGCAGCCTGGGCTTCTCTCCAAGTTTGACAAATGTTAATTAAAAAAAAAAAAAGAAGAAATTAGTGTGATGCTGTTGCTTTTCACGCTGGTGCTCAGCCCGCTCCCTGAATGTCAGTGCTGCAGTGTGCCTCCACAAGGCAGCTGCACGTGGATGTGCACATGCGGTGCGCATACTCCTGCCTGTTGTTTGGCTGAAACCAGCAGTAGACGTCGGCAGCATAATAACATGCCTGCAAATACCCTGTCCCAGTTCCTGCAACGTCACTGCTTTCCACTTTCTTGTTGATGTATTAACACTTTTGGAAATGGCTGGGCGTTTTCTGACAAAGGCTTGAAATAAAACTTGGGGAAAGCCTGGCCTATGACATCAGTGCCCGTGAGCTAAAGCAAACAGAGGATATGAGCACCAGCTTTTCTGTGTGAATACTGTTCATAGGCGGGGAGTTTCCAAAGGAGGCTCTGGGATTGCAAAAGTTATTTTTGTCTGCCATTTCCTCCTCTCGATGTATTTCTCCCTTCAGCAAACACCATTACCAGAGCTTTCTCAGGTATTAGCTAATACTTAGCTCTTGCTCCAGGGCTTGGTGTTGCTGGAAACATCTTTCAGCCTCCTAGTAATAGCCCTGCCATTTTGCAAACAATTATTCCCAGGCAACACTGCTATGAGCAGGGCTGAGAACTTTTTTTATTGAGAGCAAGTAACAATTCGATTACTGCCAATCTGACTTACTGGCTAGTTTTACTCTGTTCTTTTTCATTCTTAAGTAATTAAGAGTGGTTGTATCTCCGTAGTCCATCCCAGAAGTGGCTGAGACATGCTAGTCACATGTCCTAGCTACCTACTGTAAAAATCAACAAAGATTAATATTTTAAGGTCAGAAGTACAGAGTAATTATTTCTAATAATATTCCTCTTGATGACTCACTAATTGCAATTGTTCATTCAAAATATTTTCCTGTTTCTGTGGCTTTCAAAGGATGGCAATGACATCTTAGTGTTATTCAGTAGTAACATGAGGAATTAAACAGTGGAATGTAGGCATCGCCTGGACCAAAAATTTCCCATCCCTCCTCTAGTTTTAGGGCTGAAGTTTCTCACTCATCTTGAGACGGGGACTCCTGTAAGGTTTTCCAGAGTTCTCTCTATTCTTCTCTCAACATTGCTGGTCCATGAGCATTTTAGCTCCTTTCAAAGAATCCATTTGGAAAAAGAACACAAGCCAGTAGTCAGAGCAAGGGAGACAGGCTGTTTGTGAAATTTTGCCGGAAACTAGTGCCAAAAAATGGTGCAGAAGGTTTCAAGAGGTTTTACAGCATCTGTGGATCATTGTTTCCTTTGTTACGGGAAGGACGCAAACTCCCAGTATGATGGCAGGCCCTTTCTGCCGAGTTTGACAAATGCTATCAAACAACAGTAAAACCCATGAAAACTCTGTGATCTTAAGAGTGTCATTCATTAATTTTGTACTAATCTGATTAGCAGCCATTTCATTACAGCCTTCTGTAGAGTCCCCATCTTATAAGATCAAGTAAAACATACTTGAAGATTTTCATCATCTTCAGCTGTATCATACTGGCAATAAAAAATAAAAAATATTGTTCTCACAAGACTTTGTTCCCGGAGCAGAAAGGTATATTCTAGGTATGGCAGTTTTGGAGAGGTTTCTTTGCTCTAAGTACTCTAGTACTCTGACATGTCTGCTTGAATAAGAATGTACTTAATACTATGTTTGGGTTTGTGAGATCTCTATTGAAAAACAGAATTGCAGGTAACTGTGTTGGAGAAGCTAAACAATTGAAAGTCAATTACATTTTCTCTCAGCTGTGAACAGGATGGATATACAGGTAATGAATTCAAACGGACAGAATGAAAAAGCTTCCGTTAAAAAGCTCTTCCATATTATCTTTGCTTAAATACAAAAGCATGTCTTTTCACTTAGTTGTATAGCCTTCATTGCTTCTGGTTAGTCCTCATCCCTATCAGGTGCACAGCTTACTCCTCTGTGATGATGCTTCCCTCCAAATACTTGAAAGTTTAACAGCATGACCTGAATATAAATGATGTGGTCAGTGTGTCTGAGCTTCTGCCAACCTGGGTGGAAACTATCTGGTGTGTCTCTGTAGAGTCCCACATGTAAGCAGCCACTGCCGGGAGGCCTGCTGACATCGATTCCATGTGGGTGCCAAAAGGAGATCAGAAGCAGGAAGCTGTCCCCGCTATCCTGTCATATAAACCTTAGCTTCTCTACAGAGTATTTAAGTAAACCCTGTAGGAGTCTGTAGAAAGCCAGGCAGACTGAATTTGCTATTACAGCTACATACAGAAGGAAGGTGAACACCATGGTGCTTGTCACCCTTCTGCTAAAAGCAGCTAATCAAAACTCAGCACTAATCAGGGGGAGGAGAAAGTGGTGATGAAGCTGGGTGGTAACTACTGTGCCCAGAATGAATCAAACAAAAACCAGAAAATAAAACACACAAGCTGCTCCCAAATTCAGATCTTCTCCCGGTAGACTTGATCTCTTGGCTTTTCTTGGGGCCAGGCTAAATGTTCTTCTGAGTGAGGATTAGCTTTGCTACCTCACCTGTATTTTTCAGATCTTCACCACTTACTGTCTTCATACACTGTCACCTTTATGCCTAAAGCTTCAGGACTCTGGATGGATCTGTCTATCTCTTTGTCTGGAGGAGAGACATCTTTGTGTTGCAGCTTTCAAAGCACCTTATATTTCAACCATCTGCTTCTGCAAAGAAACTTTCTTCTTATCTGCATCTTGAAGAGCTGTATTGCTACCTACAGTTTCAAAGCGGCTTACCTTGACCTGTATCAGCGTAAGGTTTGGCTAGGAGGAGGGAACTTTTCATTTGTGATGTTCTGTCCAGGGCTAGAAGAAAAGGAAAAATGCAAGGATGTAGCTTTTAGAAAGCTATAATATTCCCTGTAGGACCCAGATTTTTATCTTGTGGCCACATATTGTGAGGTGTCTCTGAACACCTGAATTTGCCATTCCTGATTTTAGCAGAGTGACCCCAACATAAAGCTTCAAGAATATAGCAATGAACAGGACCCATAGCACACCGAAAGATCTCTCACTGCGCAACAGAAAACTAAGTCTGCATCTGAGAAGAAACATAGCATTTCTTTTTCAGTTACTCAGAATACAAACCACCAGTTTATCAGAGTGAGGGACCTTCTGACAAGCAGGAGATCAAGCTTTGCTGTGATGCAAAGAACGCAACGGTAAAGGGCTATGAAGTCTTCTTATGACACTCCATTTTATATTTCATCCCAGAGAATACTGATACCTCCTTTTCACAGTCTTAAGTGTGCTGGCTCCATTATACAGATCCTTATCTTTAAACCATGCTTTGGCAAATGTATCCTTTGTGGCACTTCTGTGATCGATTATGCTTTACTCAGTGCCATAATTGTTTACAGCACGCCCCACTCTTCCACTGGGTGAAAACACATTTATTACAGACAATGGTGCCAGTGCTGATCTGTTCTTATTGGCCATTTGAAAACAAAAGCCAGACAAAAAGGCCTCTGTCTTCAGTGGCTGGTCAGGTTAGTACTGGAAGTCACTTCTTGGTGCTTTTCACCCTGTGCTGGCATACAGCTGCCAGCGCTCAGGGTCCCCTTTCATTCAGGACCGCCTCCCTAGAAGAACTGTCCTGGTGGACTCAGTTTGGGGCTAATTCTAGCACTGACCTCGCCTTTCACAAGCTGCGCAGGCAGGTTTTCACGCTGAGTCATTAGAGCCCTACAAATGGTTTATAAAGTTAAAACAGCCAAGACTGTCAAAATGAGTCATATTTTTCAAGTGACAATTGCTATTTTGAGTGACTGTTTTGCATTACACTTACCAGGACACCCAGGAACCAACCAACAGTGTTTAAGCTCTCCTGCTGATCTCCGTTCCCACCATATGACCAGCTAGGGCAATTTTATCACTTTTATCGCTGAACTGCACCTTGCTCTTCCCCAGAAATGGGCGTACGCTTGACCCTGTCAGGAGGAAGTGACTGTGGGTATCTATGAAAAGTTGCTTCAGGCAAAGAAGGGCGCTGCCCTTCGTGGCCAGCCTGAATCGCAGGTCGTGTACCCAGTGCCTTGGAGAGAGCTGAAAACAGAACTGAGAGCCTATGGGGCATCTGCAGCAGTACCAGCGTGGAGAGTGAAGAAACGCACAGTTAAGGACACGGTACTTGTGATCACTCCCATGGAGGACAGACTTGGAGGACAAAAGCTGGTGAAGACGATGAAACAATTGGACGTGCCCATGCAAAGAATCCCAGAAAACAAACAGGAAGGCTGCAGCATGGGAAAAGTCATCAGTAGCTGGATGAGGCTATTTCTGTGATGTATTGGGGCAGAGGGTAGCCGCAATTGCAGAGGAAGCCAGCAAGTAAGCAAAAGCAACAGAGCAAGTATATTTGCTATGAGAGTGAACAGCAAGAGAAAAGCACAGTTGATAGGAAAAAGGAGTAGCTCGCTTAAAGGAAGAGGGGAAAAGAGGTATTGAGGGTAGGGAGAAGAGACTGATATGAAATTGGAGTTTACCACAGCCTTAACATAAGCTAACGTTAAGTCACAGTACATTGCCCCAGCATACGTGCACACACAAACACCCCAAACAAACAAACTTTATGTTTACCAGAACTACCTTTGGTGTCCAGAAGCCACAAGGAGAAATCAAAGGAAATAAGGAGAGGTGAAAAAACGGGGAAGTCAAAAGGTTAGGTGAGGACGGAGGCTAAGCGACTTCAGAAACAGATACACAAGCAAAGGAAATTGTAAACGAAAGGAGAAGAGGAGGGGGGAGGAGGAGGAAGGCAGAGCCCAGTATGCTGAATATGCTGGAGTAATGCTGTTTTTTGCATAGACCTCCTTTGTTAGCAGCTCTTCCAGTTTTGGTCTCTGAATAGCTGGAGCCGTTCCAGCTGTCATACAGGGAGGTACTACATTATCTGCTGCAGCCACAAAGAAACAGTTAAGCGCAGTGTAAACTGCTGCAAAAGTACAAGCAAGGCACTACTTGTAATAGCTACAAGTCAATAGAATTGTCATTGTTTGGCTACTACCTTGAGGGGAAAGGGTAACAAAATTTGTACAGTAACCCTTTCCAGGGCACTATGTTTTCCCTCTTGCTTTTTTTTTCCTCCCTCCTTGGAGATGAACTGCATTTATCCGCTGTTATTCAGTAGATAAACAGGATTTCATTCTTGAATGTTGCATGTCCGGTATAATTTTTACAAGCAACAGGGAAATTTCAAACAAAACCAAAGTCACTTTACAGTTTCTTTCAGTTCACCAGTGGTAACTGGTGGAGTTCCTGTTGAACGCTTCCTTTTCTTTCCTGTTTGCAAGTTCAGATTTGATGTCAAAGCACAGAACCCACAATTATCACTTCAGGCAGGTTTAAAGGCAGTTATATTTAAATAAAATTTAGTTGGAAAAGCATCCATTAGAGACCTGCTCCTTGAGGAGACCCATAAACTAAATTTAAAGTTGCCTCATCTAATTCAGAAAATAACTTCTTCCTTGTTTCTTCTTTGTCTCTACTCCAAATGGAAGACTTCCGATGACAAACTGATTGAAAATACTCCTGTGTAACAAAATTCAGGTGGAAAAATGCCCACATGATGAGGCCAAAATGCTTTACATGAAACAAGCCAGTTGCAGAGTTCAAGCTAGGTTCAGCTGGAGTGCTGCCTGCGTCCCTGGCATCCTGCCCCACAGCCACAGACCAACCGTATGTCTCCATGCCCTGGGCCTGGGCCAGTCTGCCTGGGAAGACTCCTGGCTCCACGGGGATCCACCAAGCTGGTGGACTGCCTACACTGGCTCTGAAAGCCTCATAAGCCCCAGCTCCAACAGCCACTAGGCTCAGATGAAGCCTGTCTAGAGATGCAGTGCTCTGCCAGCAGTCGTAGTAGGAAAAACCAAACATACAGCCCTGGGACTTCAGCTTTAGTGCTGGCTTAAAGCAATCTAACAGGAAGCTGCTGTGGGTAGGTTCAGTTGCCCATCCGTTTTGTTTCCTCATCTGCACCTTGCTGCGACTTTCCCCGCACGAGTTGCCAATGTGAAGCAGCATGATAAGCTAGAACAGCTCACAGATCAGCCTGAAAACTAATCCCATAGGAGCCCCCTCTGCCCGCCCAGCCCACACAGTCAGCTCAGCAGCCCCTTGGGAAGGCACAGAAAGGAAAACAGAGGAGAGGAAGGCACAGGCGAGTCTTTTGTTGGCAATCCACAGTTAAACCAGCTTCAGCTGGTGGTCCAGCTGCAGCCTACAAGGCCAGCATCTGTGATTCCCCATTAGCCATTAATGGCTCCTACCAGTACTGAAGAGTTTCACCAAGCAGGCAGGCCAATGGTACATAATAACTGAAACCACAATACTCTGCTAATTATTCCAGTACTTAGTGTTTCTTACATTTCAGTTTGATCTTGAGAAATCCTGGCAGAGAAACAATTAAATGATCCCACCTCCACCTCACAAAAGCTTTTAATTTCAAGAGCGAATAGATTCCTTGCCCCCTGCCCCCCTCCAGACTCTCTTGAATCTAATTTCAAAAAAGACCTTCATGGCTAAATTAAACATTGGACAAGAGAGTGGCAGAGTGCCAGCCACTTTATCTCATAATATTAGAATAATAAAGATCTCGTATAATATTATTACCCTTTTAAACTCATTTTGGCCTTTTCCCTGTTGTCTTAGAACATCTCCTTTATCATTCATTGATTTTGTTCTTAATAATAGCATTACTCTGAAACACAGGCTAGACTGAGGCTCATGCGCATAACCATACAAGACGACAGAGCAATCACATTCACCCACGGTGCTTTTCAGTGTAATCTGTTGTCTTCAGTGGAAGTTGCACCTCCTCTCTCTCTTCATTGTAGGCTCTAAAATACGCAGAAACCAGGAGCTCAGGGAGTCTGAGCTAAAAAAGACTGCAGGCTGGGGGAAGCAAGAAAGTACGAACTACCATATAGATCTACCCTCTTCCCCAGGAATCCATGTCTGGGCACTGTCATTACAGGACACGGGGCTAAACTGCTCTTAGGGCGGACCCAGCACTGCCAGTTTCATATGTCATACAGCACCTGAATCAGGCTCCGGGAAGTGGTAAGAGTTAAAACCTGAATCTCATGGAATTTGTGCCATCGACTGAAGCTTTGTGATTATAAACTACACACCATCACAAATCATACTGCGCATTCACTGAGGAAACATTCCTCAATCAGTTCTGTTTCCCTGTTCAAGCAGCTTTATGCGCTATTCATAATGTTGTGTAGAAATGGCATACGTGACATTACATGCACATAAAAATTCCTCTAAAAAAAGTAAACACTTGCTAATCTTGTGGGGACATTGTGCTAAAAGTGGCGTATCCGTCAAAAGAAAACCAAATTCCATTTCATGCAAGCTCATCAAGAAAACATACACAATATGCAACCATTTCACAGCTGCCAAAAGAGATCAGTCTAATTTCTTTTTTTAGCTAGAAGGGGAACTCTAACCAGGCAAAGCTGTTGGGAGGCAAGAAGGCTATTA
>VYXH01008681.1:254796-266000 GCA_013397275.1 Burhinus bistriatus | reverse complement strand
GGTGTCGCCGAGGCGGGGGGAGGGGAGGGGGGAGTCGGGACGTGAGGCGGCCGGTCCCGCGGGGGGAGCGGAGCGGAGCGGCACCTGCCCGCCCTGCAGCAGCCCCCTCCGCTCGGCGCGGAAGCTGTCGTCGCCCTTGCCCGGAGCTGGCGGCTGTCGGTGGTGACCGCCAAGCAGCGAGGGTGACAGCAGGCGCGTGTGGGACTGTGCCCTGCTGAGCTGTAGCTCGCCATCCGCTGCGGGGTGGTGGTGGGGGGGGTGGTGTTCCTCCAGCTCTCCGCCTCCCTCATCCTCCCCGGGTCCGGGGGTGGCTTGCTTCTTGCAGAAGTTGCGGGGGAGAGGAGACACGCCGTGACCAGCGCAAATCTCTTCGTTTTCCTGTGCCTGGTAGCGTTAGGGCAGCTTAGCTTAATGTCCCTTCTTGAAGAAATAGCGATGATCAAAGTGGTCGCCTGCTGCAGGGTTGACGGCATTTCTTGGTCTCAAAAGAAGTTTGGGTGTCATTGATGTCTAAATGGCATCTCGCAATCTAAGAACTTATTTTTCTGTGACTCAAGAAGAAACGTGGTGGGGGAGGGAGAGTTAAAAAAATTGCAACACTTCACTGAGTTGCAAATGCTCTTCTGTCAGTAAGCAGCACATCTATGCCTGCACGTTTAAAGCTAGTACCTAAATTCATGTCTGGGTTCCTGACTTAACAGTAGACTGGCTTAAATGCTATGGGCCCATGCATGTTTTGTAGTCAGTGAGAAATGCAGGTATCCATCAGGTGCAACTACCAAGCTTAGCAAATTTTGACATAATGTGCAGTATTCCCAAATTTGCACTGCATGTATCATTTGAAACAACCTTTCTGTGGCAACTTCTCAACTGCATATTCTTCAGAAGCAGGCCCCCCAAACCGCGTAGTGTAAGGCTCTAAAATTGTCACCTTTATGTGATGCCTCTAAGCTGGTAATCCATGGGAAGATTTGAGGCTAGGAGCCCACCTAGTAGTCCACTGCCTGCAGGATTGGGGAACTGTTGCCAAAGGGTTCTGATGACTTCCTCATCCCACAAGAAGAACTTCGGAAGTTGATAGTGGAAATGTCATCTGGGCTTCAGTCATTTTCGCAGCCAGGTTCCCTTTAGTGAGACAGCAGCCACGCAACCCATTTTACTAAAGCAGTCTGATTTGCAGAGGACAAAACTTAGAAATGTTTGTCTGTGTGCCTCTGCTGGTGTGTCTGCAGCCTGCTTGTTATTTCCCCAGCACTCTGCTGGTGGAGCAGTTCACATGAGTACTTCTTAATTGGCTTCAGGCAAAATACGCCAGCTCTTACAGACTACATCACAGCAAACCGGTGGAATCAGTAATTTACACCTCTCTGCCATTCTGTGCTAATACTAGTGAGAAAATTGTGATCAATTTGTTTTAATTCCTGCAAGATTTTTTTTTTTTTTATAATTTACTTTGGTAACTATTTGGAAGTATTGTTTTTTCTTTAGTTGAAAATCACCTTTCTCAGTGATGGAACCAGTGGAGAGTAAATTCTTCCTACAGAGTGTAAATGTGCTAGCTCTAAAGGAGGAGAAAAAGACCAAACCCAAAAACCAAAACCCAACAACCCCACACTCAGAAACCTTTTATCGTGAGGTAGTGTTAAAATAATAAAAAAAAAAAGATGTGAAGTTTATTTCAGGAAGAACCACTGAAGCACTACAGCTTTTAATTGTGTGCTTTTATTTTTCATTAGTGCATAGTTTGGGGTTTGGGTACATTTTCCCTTTGTTTTGCTTTTGTTACTTTTATTTTTTGAGGTACAGATTAAAAAATGCAACACAATGAGTAAACCAGAGAATAATTCTTCATTGTTAAGTGCTTTCATGCATAATGCATTTAGTCAGTTTATTATAAGCTTTTGATATCAGTAGTAATCCAGTGACTTTTGTGAGAATATTAAATGAATGTTTCAAGGATCGGTGCTTTTTAAATTCGATGTGAAACTGTTGCTTTGAAAAAATTGAGCCACTGCAAATAGCAACGCAACTTTTATTGATTCCTCCCCCCCTTTTTTTCTCCTCCCTTTTCCCTAATTGACTAAATTAGCTATTAAACTAAGTTACAATTTCACACAAGTGGGGAAAAATATAGAAAATAAAGGATTCAAAGCCTTCATACTTTGCAGTCAAGTTAGTTTAGTTAACCTCTTTCTTCTGGTTCCTGGTGTAATTTAAATACTGACGTTACAATTTTTGGTATTCTCAAGAACTGATTAATGGGTCTTCACTTTAGATAAACTCTTGGCATAGGATTTAGGTCTTTCTTGAAACAGTGTTCAGTCAGTACTACTGTTTTAGGACTGTGGCACAATGTGAGAGAGAAATTATAAAAAACAGCAGTGATAACATCCTGTGTGATGGTGATTTTTCATTACCTGCATTGAATGCTATTGTTAGTAGCATTAATCACAACAATTTATATAATACAGGACACTTGTCCTTAAAAATTTTCCATTTTCAATTCTATTGGGTATACACTCAAATAGTAAGTATGTAATAGTCTTATTTAATATATGGTATTGTGTGTGCACCTCCTCCATCGGAAAGGAGAAGAGAGAATTTGCAAGAAGTGATCTAAACCTATGAGCGTTTGGCTCCACCTTCAGAGATAAGAAGGAACAAATGGCAAACCTTTGTCGACTAAGCTGCCCTGCCTACCTTCTCTTGGAAGTGTAAAAGTAGAATTTTTTCCCTGTGTCCTTAACAAAATATAAAGGATGCTTGTGTGGACATGATGCTTGGACCTCTGTTTTTAGATACCTGTGTGACCAGCAGCAAATATTTGAACATCATTGGGACGATTTGTGCTTAATGTTATGTGTATGCTTTGCAGAAACCAGGCCTTAATGCAGTATTTCTGCATATGGCATTTCAGAGGAAGTATCCAAGTAAGTGGCAGCCCAAAGTTTTATTACTTTTTTTTTTAATTTATGGTAGGTTATGGTATCTGTACATTAAATGGATGTGAGAATGGCTAAGTCCGCATAGAGGGGCTGTGGTAGAATTATAATAATGCTTTTTTCCCCCTTCTTTTGTTACTCTCTTAAATCATTATTCTCATTCTGTGGTTTTGTGGGAGAATGTTTTGTTCTTCCAAGTGACGTGTTGTAATTCTTTTTTCTTCTCTTGTAGGTTAAGAAATAATTCTGAATGTGTCAATTTTCATTTTTCTTTATAGGTTCTGCCCAGTTGATATTTAATGTGACAGATGTTGTTGAAAGAACTGACTGTAATACAACTGTCATTTTACCTTGCCATGTGATTAATCTAAAGGAGAATAATGCAGATATCATGTTTGTTACGTGGAAAAGACAAGGAAAAAGAATTTTCTCTTTTGATGGAGCAAGAAAGGAGTTTTTCGTAGATCCGACGGTTCCATCAGCTAACTTCGTCTCTCAGGCAGATTTACCCAAGGGTATTGCCTCTCTGAGGCTTAACAGTGCAGAAGCAGATGTTGGAAATTACAGTTGTGAAGTAACAGAATCAAACAGAGAAGGAGAAACAAGAGTTGAACTTATAAAATACTCGGGTGAGTTACCTGGCGCTGTTTCAGAATCTGTTGGGACAAGCAAAATCTTACGGGAAACAGAAAAATAATGAATATGACAATGTATTACTTTAAATTGAAAACACAAAAACCATAGCACCCAAGCCTTCTACCTTGAATGCTAATGTGAGTTATTTTGGATTAAGTTATAGGGGAGTGCTTCTGCGGGAAAGATCTGAACACATTTTTTACTCTGTAATAATGCCTGAAGATCACTCGTCTAATATAATAAAATACATGCTTTCCCACATCTTTTAGGTTATGTAGTTGGTGATGTTTTCAGCATGCTCATGTTATTGCATTACATACTGAAAGATATTCCTAATATCTTTGTAATACTGAGATGTGTACATCCATCACAGTGGCTGCAGAGATCTTTTCTCTGAAGAATTGCATCTTGCAATCTCCAGCTATGCTGAAAACTTGGAGACAGAACTAATAGAAATTCTGTATAAGAGCTCTAAAACTTTATCTGAAGGTATACGGTTTTCCAGTGAGGGTGAAAATGCTACTACTAGATGGTAACTTGTTACAGTTGTCTGGCATTAAATGTCTTCTTCAGAAGATGATGTTTAAAATAATGGTGACTAAGTGATGAATTTCTCATCTAGTGAGCCGTTTTACCTTACCTTGACAGACGCAGCCTGTGTGCTCTAGCGCCTCAGCTATTGAATAACGGGATCTGCTCTACATGTGCAGTCTGTCTAGTATTCTGCAGAAGTGACAGTTTCACTGAACATGTGTGTGTATTTTTTATCTGTTCTGCACAGGAGACTTGCTTTTTGCTTCCGGAAAGCTGCTCAGAAGCACTGAATATGTTACTTATGCATAGCACGTGGGGTCTCACCTGTGCACTGTAGAATTGTCCTAGGACGTTTTTGCTGTTAGTTTTTGCATTTGTCATTAAAATACTTGTGAAGCTCAGACAGGTGTTACTTGTGTTCTGCTGCAAACATCTGTATTTCACAGTTGAGTCTAATTATTGATTTAACCATATACACTGCAAAACAAATGTGATCCTGAAATGGATTGAGAGGGGCACAGCCACTGAAAGAGTGAGGATGCTGCAAAATCATTTGGTTCTTAGAACACTGCAAAAACAGGGGAAAAGGTATAGGCAGTTTCCTTCCTTCGCTTATAGCTTCTTCCTTACTCAACCTTTTTGGACTGTTTTTGCTATTCGGTGTTAAGATCTAGAAGAGGAAACAAGGCTTGAGGATGTAGTAGAATGAAGTCCCATTTGCAAGTTTTATTGTTTTATTTTTACTTTCTTTATGTTTAGAATTTTGAAAGCTGTATAAAGACTACAAAGCAGGAAACTGATGTAATTTTTCTAATTTCATTTTCTAGTTGTCAGTTGCGGCGAGGAAAGTACCCCAACACCAAAGGAAAAATGTGGTTGGTGAAGAATTTATAGTTGCGAGGTCACATTAGTTTGAGAGTATATGCTAGAAAATGTAAAACTCAGTCTTATCTTTGAGGGTTTAGCTGAAAGTGAACCAGTTGCTTGTTCTGTGTTTAAATTCTTCTGTATAATTTTTTGTCGCTTGCTTCTCAGTGTTCTAGAGACTCTTGAGATAATAAGCTAATAGAATAAAGTGTAGTGAGTTTTGAGAAGGGTTAGTGAATAATGAAAGTCCTGTACCAGTCTTCACTCTTTCATTTCTGAGCAACAAATTCATGCTGTTGCTATTAATATATTCAAACTGATGCTTATACAAAGATAGTTTTATAAGAGCCAACTATTCTCCATCTCACTTCATAGAATTCCTGGATTCACATAGGAAGTGGGTAGCAGAGTGAGCAAGACTTACATGCTCATACCCTTGTCTTTGGGCACACTCTTTCCTGATCAGTTATCTTCACAGGAGAGTAACTGTGAAGTTTCCCCTTTTCCTCTCTTCTCCCCTTTTTTTACCTTTTCCTCTCTTCTCCCCTCTCTTCCTTCTCTGTTTCCTTTCCCTTTCCCCCTCTCCTCCTCACATGTTTCCTTTCCCTTTTCCCTCTCCTCTTTGCTCTCTTCTTGCTCTCCCTCCCCCCCCGCATGGAACTGACATATATTGGCTCTCAAAATAATACTTTTCACCAGGAGTTTACTTTATTGCTATGAAGCAACAGAGTAAGGGAAATGTATTACCAGGAAAATGTGTTCAGCTGGTTCTCTTATTTGCATGTTGCATATACCAGCAGTATTGCAAGTATTTACATACAACAAGTGCGTTTAGACTGGGAGAGCGGACCATATGTGGTTCCGTGTTGCATGCTGAAGTCCTAGCAGATACCAGGCTTTATGGCTGCTTTTTTTCTATTTGTAACACCTGGTAGTGTCATCTGGAAATGCTGCAGAGGAAGTGAAGCTGCTTTTCAGTCTCTGCTTGCAGATACTTTCAATTCGTTAATAATTCTCAGTTTACCATCGCTGGGATTTGCCTGTAAGATCTGTCTAATCTAGAGAATGGCAACTGTGCATTGAAGTTACTATGCAGTATTAGTTGCTTTTTTGAAAATGCAAACGAAGTAAAAAACCTTCCTTTAAACAATTAATTAAATTGTGCTTCTTTTGCTGATAAGGAAGTTGACAAATACTCCATTTCTCTGCCTTTAGTATATTTTGTGATTGCCTTGTGTTTATGTTGTAACCACAGTATCTTCTTCTGTGACCCTTTGCGGGGGGAGGGGGAAGACGGGAATTGATGAATTTAAAACTGTCCTCAAGGTATTTACTTGACATTGAAAGTTATGAGGTATTGCTACTTATCAGTGTTTCTGGAGCTGAAGATACAGCTTTTAAATATGGACAGTAAGTGCAAGGAGTATACTCTAAATGAAGATTAGAAATTCCTTTTGAAGCAAGTATGGAGGCAGAGGAATGGTGGCAAGTACAATATAAGAAACGGAGACTTTGGACTCCACTGAGTGAGTCTAAATGAAGTTATGAGCAGAGATGCAAGAATCAACTGTGTTTTCTAGTTCAGTGGAGATTTTTTCAGAATTTTATGTTGGAAGATGGCTTACACAGTCTTACAGCATGAGTGACTGAACAGCCTAAGGTATCCAAGATGCAGGGGAAGAAAAGGTAAATGGATGATGGTGGGAAGACCTAAAGGAAAATGTGTGATTTGTAAAATTAACAAAGCAGTGTTTCCTTCTCAGTTAGGTTACCTCCTGTATTCCTTATCACACATCTGGATTTCTTCAGGAATTACAGCAGTTGGAGGTAGAATAGAATAGCTGGGGAAGCATCAAATTGGACTTTTCTTATCTTGCCCAGCTTCTCTGCTTAGCCTAAATACACCATTTTTCTGATCTACTGTGCTGTTTGTATATCCACAAGCTAACTAGCTTGTATTGCCAGACAACAGCATAAACATATCCTCTGCAGCAGTGGAGATTAAAACCTCCAGTTTGGAAGATGTTAGAGTAACTAGAAATACTGAAAAAATAGGTTGTAACACACAAGATCAGAGTGAAAAATACATAGGTAGAAGTCGTAGCTTTCTTAGCTTATTATAACTTATAATGCTAACTGTTACATTGAGTATTGAACAATCTAGAGCATAGCCTAAAAGGAGCAATAAATGTAAAGCTAATAACCTCAGTCTTTGTTTTGTTCCTACCATTTTTCTTTGTTTATTCTTTAGGATCATGGTTTCTTCTAGTGGAAAGGGCTATCATCATAGCGTTGCTGTTCTTAGTTATTATTTTGTGTTCGGCTCAGTTAAGTGTTGTTGGTAAGTATTGACTCTTTAATTCTTGCAATTATTGATTTGTCTTAAAATCACTTGCTTGCATAAAAGCATCCATGTAAGATGAAAGACAGTGCTTACATCTGAAAGATGTCTGGTAGAATTGATGCAGATAATACTCAGAGGGGTGGTATGTCTGCTTTGTCACATGACATGGTGTTTTGGTTTGCTCTGGAATCCTCTCGTGATCATCCGCACTGTGTTACGTTCCTTTCTGGGCTTTCTTTTGGCATGAATCAGCTAACATCAGGAGAGAGTTAACTCCTATACAGTTCTCAAGGTAGTTCCTAATAAGCACCGTTACTTAGAGGCTTGATCAATAAGAGCACACCAAGCTACGCTCTTTTGTGCTACACAGTCTTCCATTTCCTTTTTCAGAGAGCCTTGCATTCTTTCAGGGCATGTACATTTTTGGCATCAAGCTATGAAAGCACTAGTCTGGCAGAGCGTTTACAGAGTTTGGGGCCTTTGAACTGAAACCAAACATGAACTCATCAAAAAGATGTGTGTTTTGGGGCTTCAGCGTGCCACATGGTGTTCCAGTCATGCAATGTGGATGCAGGCACTGGGCTGAAAGGGTCTAGCCCTAAGCAGCGGGGGCTGGGCCAGTTTGCTCTATTTGCATGCAGGCCAGGGGTTGCTTCCCGGCATTAAGATTTTTAGCAGGTTTATGTCTTTGTAGACAAAGGTATGATGTGCAACCTAAAGACAGTCTGTGTTTAGAGCTAGTCTGCCATGTGGTGATATTTCTGCTGCCAGTACTTTTGCAAACAAGCTTTTTTGCATATGTGTAATTTTTGTCAGCTGTAATTGATAAGTTCTACTGTCATTGGTTAGAGCAAGGAAGCTTTTTTTTTCACTGTTGGTTCACCATGACACTGAATCATTAGAAACAGAAACATGTTTCATTTTATGGTCATAAAATCAATATTAGAGAAAGATGGTGCTCTCTTCTTGATGTAAAATTGTTCATTAGTCTTTTAGCACTGGCTGAGTTATAATTTAACAGTGACATCAGTGATATTGTTAAATGTTTTCAGAGGCAGTACATTCACCAGTGTAAGACATCCTTAGATGCTCTTTACATACTGATGTCCAACATGTGTGCAATGTAGAGTGTGCTTTATGTCCTAGTTTTTCAGATGGTTCCCTGTGGTGCAATTTGTTACATCAGTCTTTGAGGGTTTTTCAGCCTTTTTCAATTTGTAGACTTCTAAAAAATACAGAATTTCTGCTTAGAGTCAAGTCCATAAGAAATGGAAAGAAATGGTACTCAGAGTGATTTATAGTAATCACATATATATTCAGCCATCTATATATAATTTCCTTTATTACCTCTTCATAAACCTCTGAAAGTGCTATGTGACTCTTCAAAGGTTCATTCATGGTCAGAGGTTGACAACTGATATATATGTTTTAAATTATTTTATTTCCATAGTGTTAGATTCTTTTTTTCATTATTGTTCATAATGGTTTAGGAATCTCTGATGTGTTCAGGAATTGTCATTGCCTTCCATTCATAGAAGAACTTTAACATTTTTAGCATTTTGATAGGAAAGTAGTAATTGTCCTGAAATAAACATTGATACATCCACAGAGAAGCACTCACTGTCATTTTACAGGAGTAAGTTGGGCCTGCTTGGATTTTATTGCATCTGTGCACTTTATTGTGAGGTCTGTGGCCTCTCCAGGGAAGAGCAATCATGCTACCTCTAACTTAATAAATGTGGGTGTACTTACTGTTTGGTTTTGTTTGGGGTTTTTTTTGCACACACCCCCCCCCTTATTTGCACTGGTTTAGTTAACCTGTGAATCCAGCAATGCTACAGTATACCTTTATATAGTTTGTTAAACTGTGCATAATTTTTCTGTGTAACACTTGGGAATATATGTTTTCTTGGTTTTGTGTTTTGTGGGGGCTTTGTTTTTTGGATTTTTTTTTGTTGTTGGTTGGTTTGTGGTGGAGTTTTTTGTGGTTTTTTTTTGTTTGTTTGTTTGTTTTTGCTTACAGGATTGGCTTTTAGGATTTAAGTATAGCATATCCATCACTTATTTTTTGCATTTCTGTCTTGCTTTCCTTACTTAGCATATTTATAATATGAGAAAAAGTTAATTTCCAGTACAGCTATGCAGGAAGTTTTTACTGTTACTACTATTCCAGATAAGGTTTTGGTTTAAATTATGACTGGGGTCCTGTTGTGTTAGACAGTGTGAATATAATGAAAGACAGATTTTTAATTACAAGAAAGAGTATTCTGTAACCCTTCCATAGATAAGATACTATTAAAGATTTTGTCACATGTACCCTCCAGAATATTTACTGTATCCTCATGACCTGTTTTTTTGTGCTTACGCAGTGCATGTAAGTGGGATGTTAATTGTGTACGTGCTCCTTGTTTTACGTTTTGAAGTTACTTACAGTATTTGTTCTCTGTTTGTGATTACCAATTTCAACATATACAAAGATTGTTGGTATATTAATTTTCAAGCTTGGAGCAAGAGCTGCCTTATATCGTGTCTTAGTTTTAGCAGTGTATGAGGCAGAAACAAACATGTCTTAATTATGATGATGTATTTGTCCTGTTCCTTCTTTTCCAAAGACTACTGAAGTGCTGCTGCTTTGAAACCCTCCACTAGACTCAACCATTTCTGAGATGGCAGCTGTTTATCAGTGCAGTTTTACTGAAAATTTGTCTTGTCTATGGCATTTGAACATGTAGGTCATCCCGTATCTACTCATCCTCAAAGCATTCTGGTGAGATGGGAACATCACATTGTTCCATTGGGGATGAAGGTGATAGGTCTGAGCTCATACAGTGTCACAGGGAAGAGAATCAAGCCCAAAATTTCTAAATCCCTGTCTGAAACTCACCCGAGTAACAAATTCACTGTAGCATTATTTAAATGTCAGTAGTGCATCTACTTGAATTAACCTGTACCATGTCCCAAAGTTATTTTGATAACACGTCACCTGAATTGCCTATAAGATAGAATTAAGAATTTGACTAAAACACCAGTGCCAGGTTTCATTTATCTGAGTAAGCCTTATTAACCATATCAAACAATGAAAACAAATGAAATATTGGTAATATTTATAGTTCTAATTTTTTAGGACTTTGTTTATTTGTTTAGGACAACAGTCCTAATCATAAAATCTGTGTATTTTGGTGAGACAATCTGTACGTCTGATTGTTTTCCTCTCTGTCTCTCTTTGTTTTGTCTTTAAGCATTAAAATATGGAATTGTACCTGAGAAGAGAATGGGCATTATTGTAGCAGGTGTCATCTCCACAGTTGCTGCTGTTGTAGGCACTATTCTTTTTGTCCAAGGTAAGTGTATTAAAATTGCGTACCTAGTTTAAGGGAATAAGAGCACAAATTAATCTCTTCCGCGCAGTAGTATGGAAGTTACTACGACCTGTTAATTGCTATCTGCTAATTTTAGAATGAAAGAAATATTACAGAATACAACAAAAATAGCATTGTGGTTGTCAGTCCCTCAGATGATCATAGGGAGATACAGGCTCCAAATTTATTTCTATTTTCTGTCCTGCTGCCTTGGATGAATGTTAGGGACTATGGAGTGACTTCTGGTGTTCAGTGTTTTTTTTTCTGGACCCTAAAAACTTGATGAGACTAATGATTTACTTGTGTTGCTTTGTGCTTTATGCCATTCAAGGGTTTCTGTTTTATTGATTTCCATACAAATGTTTGCAGATGGCTATACTGTACAGAATCAAGCTGGTCTTGGCCTAATTGTTGTCCCTGTTGTGATTTTGGTACCGCTTCAATACTTCATGTTTGGAATGGGTGAGTATTTATTCACTAGCTCAAGAACACACCGATTGAAAAACAGCCCCCCACCCCCCA